>JAPQRQ010000018.1:36648586-36664175 GCA_037367365.1 Apogon talboti | reverse complement strand
ATATATAAAAACCCAACCCTAATAGCCTGAGGTGTTTCTAACTATCAGGTTATTAATCAGTACCTAGATAACTCACCTGGTTACGGAAGAGCAGCGCCAAAATCCCTCCCAGCAGCTCCAGGAACAGACACACCGCCAGAGTGTACATAAACTAAAGCCAATCAGACGACAGACAGGAAATCAGTTAAACCCAGTCCATGTACAGTAACACATTATCAGCGTTGTGAAGATTGTGTTTCGAAATGTTATTGGTTGTGGGATTTCTTGTTAACCTGTTAAAAATGTAACTATTTTAAAGACTTGAACAAAGTAATAAACTTATTTTTGATTAATTTTCTGACAAAATTGGTCAATATGCTGGACTGTTCTAAAAGGATAACACTGTGCTATACAGTAATGTTTGAGAGCTAACCTGAAAGAAAGAGAAAACTGAGAACTTATTGACAGATTCAGTTTTTGCATAATCAATAACTGTAATTTAGTTACATATTTTTTAGGTATGTGTTGTAATGGTGTCAGACGTAACTGTAGGTTCCCTAACAACTTTAACTTAGTGTCACTGCTGATCTATAGCCAGTTAATGTACAATATTTTCAGAATCTGACTTCATAGTGTTATAATGCAGCTATGTTTATATTTAAAGCTTACATCTTCTACAAAGCTTTTAAGTCAAATATTTTAATGGATTTAGTGTTAAAAGAATACAACAAACACAATCATGACACAAAAAAAATGTATCTTTCACAGATAAATCCTCAACATCGTAGGTCACTTTCAAGTTGGAAATAAATGACTTGGGTCGTTACACATAACTCACCACTTTGAGTAGAGTTAGATTATCTCTTAGCGAAGCCAAGACTCCTATGAATGAAACAATAAACATGACGATTCCCAGAAGGATCAGGATAATAGCTGGGGCCAAAAACAACCCCTCCAGTGTCTTGTAACGTTGCCTCTCCACCTCAGCGTAGATGCCGATGGCCAGGATACAGCCCCCTATCAGCTGGAAACACAAGGACAGGCAGTCAGAGCGGCTGTCGTCTGCTGAAGTAGATAAAAGAGCGTATTGATTTCAAGCAGTTTGGAAAACACCTGGGAGACTTAAGCCAACACTTCACAATTTGACAGAGACTGATAAAGAAAGATGTTTTTATCTTTATATTAGACAAAAAAAAGACAGACTCTTCCCATTTTCTCACCACAACATAATCCACTCAGTACCATAACTCCTGCATTTCTTCTTATTTAATATATGTATTGCCTATTTGCTTGTTTGTGTATAATCTTGTAAAGTATGTGTTGGTTGTAGGGTTAGTATTTTATGTTTTTATGTATTGTTTCTATTGATGTGTTCTGATTCTCTGTACAGTGTCCCTTAGTGTTTTGACACTATTACACTGACATTAAATTTTAAATAATTCTTTTTTTTTTTTACTTTAAGTATGTATGATTGTTTGTTGCTTGTGTGTTTACCTCTGTGGTTCTCAACTTTTTCTACTGGGCCCCGTTTGGAGGAGGAAACCCTCCCCCACACAAAATTGTATCAATGGTTCAAGTAAAAATATGATGTTATAAATATAACAATAAAGTACTTTTTTTTTTTAGAACACCAAACTAATTTTTGGTAACAAAGATGAATATTTTAACAGTATCAGTAGCTGCAGTGAGCCCATTTTACATTGTACGTATTCTCAGAGCAATAAGGTGTTTATAACCTGTAGGCTATAAACTGGGCAAAAATGGAAATGCTGTTATTGATGTTATTCTTTTCGTGCCAGTAAAACACTTATACACTCTCCAAAATGAGTTTGGAGTGCTCTGATACAACACGGCCCACAGTCTGAGAAACACTGGTTTACATGACCTTTGTGACAGAGTGTGTGCTGTGCTGGGAGCTGGTTGTTTAGTGTGAACCCACTCCATTTCTAACAGCAGCTATTGTACGGTGTTACACATAGACAATAGAAAGAAATGGATGGAGACGCAGTAATGGTAAACTCATGTAAACATGTTTACAATTACAACCTGGTACCGAAAATAGCTTGGTCTCTGGTGTTGTGACAGCTGTATGAGAACTCACCCAGATAGATTGTATCATGGCCCCATGGCTTTGATTGACAGCTACAAATGAAAAATTAATTGCTCTTCGAGGATAGTAAAGTACACCTTAACCTTAACCTTTAATAGCTTGGCTAATAAGCTCTTACTTATTGAATAAAACTAAAAAATAATTTACTCTAGTTGAGAGGTAGCTCTGCTTCATTTCTTTGGGAGTTACGCTAAGAAACCCATTGAAGAATCAAGAAGTTTAAGGTTGTGGTTTAGTTAAAATGTCACAATGGTGAAACTTAACTGCATCAGCGTTACCTACTGTTTGTATTGAGTCAGCTTTACTCTCTATCAGCTAGCCTGCTAATAAGACAGGCTTATTTTGACATTGACTTTGACATCAAACACAACTCTATTACGTTAACTCTTAAGTAGCTGGAATGAACTTAATTAATGGAAGATTAACTGGCTTTATTATCCCTGTAGGGAAATTTTACCGATCTAATACTGTACACACACACACACACACACACACACACACACACAGTACCGATCATTAGTATTAGCATTAGCACATAACACACATTAGGAACAGTGATCTTCCATTGAAGGCGCCAGGGAACAACCCCAGATCTTCATCATAACATCTTTTACATCATCATCATCATCACACTCCACATGCTCAATAGCTTCAATGATACTGCAGGCCAAGGTGACCAGAACAAACTGAAGTAACATTCTAACCTATTAAATGTTTTCTAATTACTCCCTAGGATAGTAATGAGTCATTTACATAAAGCCTGATGCCGTGAACATAAATAGTACAGTGACACTTGTGTGCATTTCTGCATGATGATTCCACGCCTTCCACTTGATTGTGGCTGTGATTCATTATCAAAAACAAGTGATTAGCGGCTCATTTCTATGCATCACCACCATTCATGAGGGACTTTGCTGTGACCTCTTACAGTTGAATGTGAGTGGGTACAAGGCGGGATATGATTCTGATCCATGTGCCCACAATCCCAGGTGGATTGTGGGCATATAGAGAAAATTACACTCAGGTGTGTGTATGCACAGTTGTGTAAATAAGACAATGACAAATTGTTCGGTGTATGCCATTATACTTTTCCAAACATAAAGTTTTAGTATGGAACTTACTGAGTGTTTTATGAATGACGCCCCTTGTGACCTTAGTTGTATGTTGATCCTCATCTGTCTGCAAAACTATGAAACTATATGCAAAAACTATGTGTGAAGGCAGACTTATCTAGGTTTACACACTGCTTGTTAACATGGAAAGGTAGACGGGTCAGTGAGGTTACTTGTTCTTTTCTTTACTTGTAGACTATCATTTAAACCATGTTTTCTGATCGTCAGCCAACCAAATCTAAATTAAAAACAGACATTCCCAAGTGTTTGTCAGTCTGTATGAATCTCCAGAGAAACTATACAGACCAATTAGAGTCTAATTATAATCTGCATTTTCCCCAGACTGCAATGAACCAAAGCAACAGATAATTCAGTTTTGTAAATGGCAGCTTTCTTTGATTAGATTTTCACTCCCACTTTAGTTCGGAGACAGTGAATCTAGTGAGATGTTTCACAGACAAAAACACACAGCCACTACATCTGTTTTCTTCTCAATCGCTACAATATAATTCAATCTTTTATTTCAGTCTGCTTTTTTTTTCGCTCTACATCCTGGACACATAATGGAGACAGTTGTGTCACACTCACTCACACTTGTTTTCACATGTGGGCGATGTAGAGACTCCATATCATTTAACCAGTATGTTTGTGGGAGGAAACCAGAACACGTATGACCACATCTGAACCCATGGGCAATGGAGGCAGAAACTGTCAACAAGGAAGAGCTGAGAAAGATTCAGACAGAGTCTATGCATTCCATAGAAAAGACGAAAATAAGAATATCACCCTAAAACTCTAGACCTTTTATTAAGGTGCATCCAGATACTTCTCATGGATAAAGAAGGTTCCTAACTAAGTGAAATGACCTGGAAGTGTCTGAGTGTTGGCTATGAAAAGAGCTGTCCAAAGACTCTAAATACAAAGGAAAGAAGTTACAGTGCTTGCTTTAGTACCTCCTCAAGCATATGATACACTAGTCTATCCACTACCAAAGGAGAGATGAAAAAACATCCCACATTTCACTGCAGTGGCAACATCAGCTGTTCACATAAACAAATGAATATCAGCTCCAAATATATTACTAATAATCGGCATCAGCCCTGAAAAAAACATATCGGTCAACCTCTGATAATTAGCACGCCTTTGAGCAAGCTGTGAACTATTTTTTTGGCCGTGTTTTCAAAAATTAACCGTGCAAATCACAGGTGCACAGCTCAGTGCCTAAGACACTGATTGATTAATTTCTAGCTCCTTCAGCTTCAATAAACCTAAACTGAAAACAGTGAACTAGAAACTGGATCTTCAGGAAGAGAAATGCTGCGGAATCAGACTGGAGGAGGTGTATTTATGAGTTAAAATGTCATAAATGTAGGCACCTGATATTTAATTCAACAAGTCAAGTTCATACTGACCATAAGTAAACGAGATTTATAAACATAATTTATAGCTTTATGCTTATCTTACATTGGTTTCCCATTTTGATTCCCTTGTGCTGATTTAGGAATCGCATTGACCGATGCATGTGGAGGAGAAGATGAGTCTGAGGCTGGAAAGTAGCTGTTGTCTTTGTCTAGGTCCATTTCTGTTCCAACCTTGATAATGAAGTCAGATTTTTACTGTGTTGTCCGTGTTTATATCCTGTATTAAACAGCATGCTAAGAACACACCAGGGGAGGTAAACAAGGTGTGCTTTTATAGTCCATCTTCAGAATACTGTAGTTTTACCTCAGCTGATGTAAATGTAGCTGGGTTCTCTCAGCAACACAATGTTTTCTTAAGTCCTTATGAACTCTCCTTTTCGATTTTCCCCTTAACATAACTTTTCCTATTGATGTCAAGAAAAAATGGATAGGAGGTAAGTTTTTGGACTTTTTGGATAGGCCTCAAGTCTTTAAAAGCACATCCAGTTTTATCAAAACTGAACCTCTGTCTCTGTTTAGAACAAGTAACAATGGGCTTTATGCACAGCCCCACGACTTCATGAATTTTAAACAGCTCCTTTATTTCCTGTCTTTCATTACTGGACACACTGATTAATCCAGGTGTACCTGACCACAGTAGTCACAACAAGAAGTAGCAGGCACACCTGGATTAATCAGTGTGTCAAATAATGAAAGACAGGAAACAAAGGAGCTGCTTTAAGTTCAGGAAGTAGTGGGGCTGTGCATAAAGCCCATTCTAAAAGGTTTACTGTGTAATTATGACACAGCGTAGTACCATGCAGCTTTTTCAGAATTAAAATTTAAACAAGTGATAATGACTGTGTCTTGGGTTACTATTCAAAGAGTGCCATTCAGTGATTGACTGCTTACTGCAATAATTGATGTTAACTGCCAGTTTTCATCTTGCACCTGTGTAATAACTCAGCTCCAGGTGACTGAATTTAAGCATCTCCATAGGCTAGAATGCTTTGTGTGTTAATAAGCATGTCTTACATTCTACAATAATTAACCTTTTCTTGTTTTTTTACCACATTGACTGCAAGCTGTTACTTGGAAATTCAAATTATTAATGACCTACTGTTAATTACTAATCATTCCGCATTAAGTTACATTATGTGGCTAATTATCAGTAGTTGCTGGTGTTAACGGGGACATATGAGCTTCAAGGGTCGACTCAGACAAATGGCAAGCAATTATTACTATTATTATTATTATACAATGTAATGTTACTGAACCATAATGAAATGTGGTTGTATCTACTGATGTTTTGAGACATTCATTTGTACTTTTTTCTGATATCCCCTCAAAATTTAGTTATAATGGAAGTCTGTTTGTAGGCCAGAAAACTAAATAAAACCTTAATAATTTATAACTTGCTGAAAATGTTAGTAGGAGACTCAATGGATGGTAAGTTAACTAGTAAAGAGAAAGTGAGAATATTAGTCTACTTTCTATTAGTGTATATTCACATTTGACATTAAACAACATTACAAAACAAGGTTAAATGATCATGCTTGTCAAGCCATTAAGCTACAGGCAAATCTAAAATTAAAAAGGGCACTTGCTCAGATTCAGTGACTGTACCAGTGCAGGCCTGTAATATGAGCAGGCAACTGGAGCGGTGACTGGCACAACATCAGCTGACCCATTTATACTGACTTTACATATGTTTTACCTCGTCTATCAAAACCATCTGTATGCTTCTGCCACTCATATGCAGTCACACACCTATATGTTCACCTGGGAGTTGCCAATCATACCACAAGTGAGACTTCAGCTCATTCCACTAGTGACTACACCCTGTCTTTATAAGGAAAATTACAGTTTTATGCATAACTTTAAAGTCTGTGGCTCATTCCCGACTTAATGATACTGTATGTCACTATTACTCACTCAAGTAATTGCTAAGATCTGAGACTTTATGCATGGAAATAAAGCCAGTGGGACAGGAAAACATGCTCAGAAAGGTTGTAAACAAGCTACTTTTGTCTAAATCACTTTATCTGGAGGCGGTAACATGTGCACTATTACAGTAGTCAGGTAATAACAGAGAGCATATGTTAATGATAAAGCATATTGTTTTTGCTCATCCCAGAGTAGTTTGTTCACAACTAGTGTACTTGCCTGAATGTTGGCATTGCCCTGTTGGGCCTATTTTTAGAGATGACACCCCCAATAATACTGGAAGGGCATTCACAGAGCTCCACTAAGGCCAATAGTCTACTCTTCTTCATGTTCAGCAACATTAAGAAACTACAAATAACAATTTATTGGGTTTTTTCGGGGTTTTTTTTAGTTTTAATTGTTATGTTTCAATGCTGGACTGAAGTTCTCAAATGTAAGGTATGTCCACATACACCATGGTTTTGATTCACATCATACATCTCCACACCACATGTTGGTAATGCTGCTGACCATGTTATAGTTTAGAAACTCCACAGTAGTGTGCTTGTACTGTGGATGGACAAAAATGGTCACCTTTGGAAATGATGATGCACGCAGTTGCATTTGTTGCACCCAATGTACTGTCAAAGGATGCTCTTGGTAAGAAAACATATGAGCCAAAGAGAGTAGAAGCAAAGAGTTGAATCTCTGGTTCCTATTTTGACAACAGCATAAAATGAAAGATGTGTGGCTCTGCTGCTACATGATCATGTTTGCTTACTGTATCCAAAAGGTTTCACCTCTTATCAACATCTAAAGGTGTTTTAGAGTCGCAAAAGATTCAAGATTGCCTTTATTTTCTTTGTACAATTAGAAAATATATACAATGATATCCCAGAAAGTACTGATAGTGAGAATAGCTCTGTTACTTGGCAGTTCTGCTACAACAGGATTTCCCACTTCATACCTTCTTAACCGAAAACCTAAATTAGGTCTTGGCTTCAGCATTGACTACCAGCTGTTCAACATAACAGGCGTTTCTGTCCTTGCTGTTTTTGTTACAGCTGTTCTGCAGTTAAAATCAGCACTTTATCATGATATTACAGATTACATTTATAGCATTTACAGCAGGAAAGCTTTTATTCAGTTTGTGAAGATTCCTGTGTCTAGCTTCTGGTCATGAGTTTCAGGTGTGTCATGATGCTCAGAGATCACTTCTGAAACGTTGCCAAAATGATTGTGCGGATGAAGATTGTTTTCATTTTAAAATGTCTCTTAAAATGTAAACTTTCCCTGTGGATGTGGATTAGTGAGGAGCTTTAGAGAATGTGAACAACAAGCTCTGCTTCTTTTTATAGACCTACTTTAATAGTTAAGGGCCCTGTCCTTGGTAAAAACCCTACCCTTTCACCAAATCATGAAAGTTGGTGCAGTACTTTTAGACATACAAATTGGAGTGATCACTCAACCTCTGTGGCACCAGTGTGACTAATAGCTTAGTTTTCCATTAAATCAAGCCGAATTTACAACTACCACTACATCACTTTAAACATGTTCCCCACGATTTTCACCTTTTCATTTGTCTTCACTTGTGCAGCAGCATGTTATCATCTCATACCCACGGCTATACAAGAGAAAGAAAAATACTAAGAACACACCTGCACACTGTAGTAGTGCTATACTACTACATAACAGCAGGTACAGCACACAATGTCATTCTTTAATCTACTCATTTGCAAGAGCTGTGTGATGGAAGAAGAGTAGATGTCTGGGAGTCGTCTCCTTGAGTTGTGAAGCTCTGTTTATACTCCACCATCATGTCCTTTCCTTACATGTCCCTACTTGCTGGCTGTTATGGTATCTTTCTGCTAGCGAGTTCCCTGCCCACACTAGAGTCACTTTCATTGAGCCAACAGGAGAGGAGCCACTTAAATACATTAAACAGAGCAACGCTAACTACAGAACATCAACAGTCATGAGTGATCATCTTGGCACAAAGTCTTGTTGGTTCATGAATCACTAGTTCGTGTAAACAATCATCACAAAAATACTTGAAATGATTGAATAACACAGAGGGTTCTTTGTTTATCGGGATGCTCTTAGCTGCAGATGTCCTAGTAACAATATCAGGGCATTAGGCCAAGGTTAAGTTAGATTATATAACCTTACACTCTGTAAAACAACTTCACAGAGCTCTTAGTGTGTTGTAATGTGGGTCCATATATTTTACTTACACCTGGAGGTCGAATGGAGGTCGAAAACTACAACACATGCTGCGTAAAGAACTGTAGGCCTGTCTGATTGTGTCAATTGTGAATTAGATAAAACTATTCTGACAGCCTTTCATGACAACTTTTCATGTCAAATGGTTTGTTTGAAAAGCATTTCAATACGTTTCATCATTTAATTTAGTAATATCTCCTCTATCTCATCAGTTCTATACAGTCAATTTGCAATATGCAATCAGTTGTAGGCCAGTCAATTTCTCTTCACTTGTTCATTTTATGCCACTGGTATAGGTCTGACACTAATTTATTTATACATATTCAGAAGAAAACGAGCCATTTGCTGGCATTGAACGCTCGAACCTAAACAAAGACCATAGTCAATTTTCTTTTAGGCTTTATAAACAAAAACTGCAGAAACCATTTCCAACATTTATCATAATTTAAAGTTGTGGTGCTTCATCAAAATTTCATATCTTTAAGCATATTGAAATTCCATTGGTCTAAGTGGACATGAGACTTCTGCTTCTACTCTTTCCAAACTGTAGAAAATCTACTCCATGAAGGCGTGACATTGGCTAATCGCAGGTAAGGAGTTTCACTACGTGAGTGACAGCTGTAACCAATCACTGATCAGACTCTATCAGATGTGACCTACATGACTCTGCAGCTCTACTCCATGTCTCCTTATGGCCTTTTTACCAAGTTCCTGTATATTGAAAGTTAGTTATCTTTCCCACAAGATTTTAGCTCCTGTAGCTTTACAGGCAACGCATGTATAAAAATTCCTTAAAAAATTATGTGCAGTGTTTACTCAATCATCACCTGTGACCACCACACACAGTGCATGGTGGTACACTGCCTGGACAAAAACAAAGGCCCAAATACAGTACAATGTTTGTTGAGACCGCCTTTAGCTTTATAGGAGCCATTCTCTGTGGCATTTTTTATGCCAAGCAATGTTCATGCAACAGTTATTTCTGTCCAGACTTATGCTCCATTCAAACTACTGGAAATTTCTCCTCTAAGTTTAGACCTCTCATAGTGTTTCAGGTCACAAAACTTATTGAAAATGTTTCCAAAGTCAACTCTAGTTTGTGTGCATTTATGTGCACAAGGGAAACTGGGAGAATTTTTGTTAATCTTTTCTGTAATTAATCTGCTCTCTTATATTGATGATGGAGAGTCGAACCACTACATTATTTTTTTCTCCATTGCATCCAAAAGATTCTCACTGAGGTTTGGGTCTGGAGTCTGTGGTAGCCAATCCATGTGTGAAAATGATATCTCATGCTCCCTGAACTGTCCTTTCACAATCTGAGTCTGATGAATCGTGGCACAGTCCAATCTTTATGCTCTCTGTCCAACTGGTGATTAAGAAATGAGTAGCTACTCACTCCAGTCAGGGCAAAAGAACTGAAACAGAAACATATTAATCACTGCAGTTCTTATCCAATGGAAGGCTCTGAACTATTTGTTAAATCCAAAAAGGAACTTTGGAACACTGTCAACCTTTTGCCACTGAATCTGCGTCTCCATCCAATCAACAGCATTACATAAAGTGATATGTGGTTCAGTTCTGTCTTGGAGACAAAGCACATCTGTCACCTGTGTCGTCAGTCAGATGCAAAGAGCAACATTCCTATAGCCATGCAATTGTTTAGGTGGTTGTGTGTGTATGGTAGAGCATAAACACTGTGTAAGAGAAACTGAAAGAGATGTCTTATTGTTTTATTCCACAGCCTTTTCTCACCATCACTGCTACTTGTCTACTGTTCATTTGACTATCATTGTGTCTTTAGTATTCACTGAGCGGAGAGGTCTATTATTGAAATATACAAAGAAAAATGACTGATAATGACAGGTAATTTGGTTTTTCTTACCATGTTATTGTAATGCCTTACACCTGACTTTCAAGAGTAGCCCTAACAATAATAATAATAACAATAATAACAATAATAATCATCATTATCATCCTCATGCTGATCAACGTTCAGTCTGACTCAGTACTACCACAAACCAGTACAGACACCCATCCCCCAGAAGCCAGGTAGGTATGGCTGTAAATTAAGGCTAGTTTAAACAAAAAAAAAATCCAGATGGATGAGCTGGGAGAAAAATAAAAAAAAATCAATTCAGTTTCAACACCAAGAGAAGCACGAGCAAGATTGAAGGGATTCACATGACTTCGTTTGTGAGGCTCAGTGAATCATTTCATCTTTACTTTTCACGCTCATAGTTACAGCTGTGGTGTGTGTTGGCTGCTAAGCAGACATCATTACACAGGTGTATGAACCCAAGAAGGTTCAGCACTTATCCTTCCAACAACTGTTGTGTCAGTGACTGAGAAACATGGGCCCAAAACCTCATCGCAATTACTAGCGGTCAAAAGTCAAACCACCTTTGAACGGGTCTAATCTCCAACTGTGGTGGATTTTTATAGAGTGAACGTTAAAAGAAGTGAACTCAATCAACTTTCACAGGGGACAGTCAAGAAAAGACGGTAACCTCAGGGTGAAGAGTGAGGTGAAATCAAAGCACAAAGACAAAAACTCAAAGCTGGATCAGGCAGGGAGGTTTTCAACAACATGTGCAAACTCCATTTTCATTTACATTCCTTCAATAATCATGTTAAAGGATTTGTATAAACTCAAATCCTTTTACACACCTCCAGCAAAAGTCAACAAAATAAAACCCTCCGCCCCCGTCTATACTTGATGAATTCTGGGCATTTTTTTCTCTCCTCTTCCTGAGAACAGATTCAACACATCTTATATTCGTCTTGCCTACAGATTTGGTTTAGTTTCATGCCCTGTAAACACTAACATGAATATTTTCTAACGGATATTTTCTACCTCTTTTTTTTTTTTTATCTGCCCACACCACCTTTGTTTTACAAAATATTTGTGTGTACATGACAATGTAAAAATGACAAAAAATGGTAAAAACAATTGGACAAATCATTGTTTCCAACAGAAAAAACACCATGGATAATTATGGATAATACTGGACCTGACAGTCACAGAGGCTTCAATTTGTCATGAAAGTATTAGAAACTTAATTTATCTTAAAGTGTTGGTTCAGATTGTCAAAGTGTATTCTTTACTTGATGTGGATTTCACTGGTATGGTCCGCCTCCATGGTAACCGTGCTGTCCTTGATCTACAGCAGGTCATACACTGATTTATACATCTGACTTAGATGTCTCGACTGTAGGTTCATTACAGATAAACACAAATCAGAGTTTTTAAAAATCTTCTCTATTCTCTTTTAAAAATGTCCATATTTCAAATTTAAACACTGTGGATGAGAAGCCCAAAAATAATGAAAAAAATATCAATTTTGCTAAATATCTGCATTAGTGGGGGACACTGATGAATAGAATCACTTCTGGAATCTAATAAAACCTACAAGAGAAGGACAGGTATTTCATGTCACTTTCGGGGGAGGATAAACAAACACTTCTTAAGACCAATTTTAAAAGACCACGACAAAGGCATTGTTGAATGTTTTCAGTATCCATTACTCGTCCTAAACAGCTTTGGAAATAATTAATTACTGTAATGTGGACTTCTAGTCTATTTTCTGCCTCTTCCTTTGTGGATCTTGGTGACGTCTGTCTGTCTGCACTTTCTTCTGGAGGTTGTAATGAACAGAAATAGAGAACATCCCTGGATATTCTTTATTTTCCAGACCGTTCTCTGTAAACCCTAGAGATGGTTGTGTGTGAAAATCCCAATAGATCAGCTATTTCTGAAATACTCAGACCAGCTTGTTTGGAACCAAAAACCATGCCATGTTCAAAGTCACTTAAATGACTTTTCTTCCCTTTTCTGATGCTTGGTTTAAACTTCAACAGATCATCTTGAGCCTGTCTTCATACTTAAATGTACTGAGCTGCCAATGTGATTGACCTATTGGATATTAAGGTAAAGCTGAACAAATGTATCTAATAAAGAGGCCAGTGAGTGTATTTAATTATTATCACATTTTAACATGCTGGTTACATATTCCTATAATTATTTAAGCACTTTAATTTGAACAAAACCATCAATGTTGAAAGATTGTTAAGGGGAATTTCTGGAGAAAAATTACAGCTGTTCTAAGATTTTTGTCTAAAGCTATGAAAATTCAGAGGAAAAATTAAAAAATAAAATACCCGTAAAATAAAATAACCTCAGTCACACCCCTAAAAATGCCTAGGAACTGCCACGTATGAGCTCAGGGTAGATCTTCCACCTATAAAGAGTGTTTGTGTTTACTCTCACTTAAATTATAAGGAATTTTTGCTCAAACTATCTGCCATTCCAGCTTTACCAGACAGTACCAGTTAGCTCACATGTTTACAACAAATTTCTTGATAGAAATAACAGTAATGACAGTGTTCCTTTTGAGTCCATGCATTAGCAGACACAACTGCCTGGTACAGGTGGCTGTGGTGACTCAAAATTCTTGTCTGACAAGTCCTTTGTTTCAAGTTTACATACCCCTGCAACGTAGCCACAATTGATACACTTCCACAGATTGTTTCACAGACACTGGACCAAACCACTGTCAAGTCCAGTGGGGGTGGGGGGTCTTTTTTGTCTGCCAAATGCATTGCTTGACTCCATAATTAGTGCATATCACTTTACTATAATAATTCTAAATTATATATGTTTACTGTGGTATACTGAGAGGGGAAATTCAAGAACCCACGACTCCACACCTCCCCATCCCTCTGTAATTGCTACGCTTGACTCATGAGTTACACAAATTTCCAATATCAACAGGAAGTTGTCTGTTCCAACACTATACATTTACCGGGCTCTCTGCAGCCTCAGCAGTTGACCTCCAACACACACATCCTGTCCAGTCCCCCTGGATCAGGGTGAAAAATACGTCAATATACTAGAGAAACAATTACCAGTGTAAATACCAAAGAGACACGGAGACTCTTCAAAGGTCTTTTCAGTTATAAGTTCATTTGACTTCCTCATCATATGTGTTTATATAAAATAACCCCCTTACAAGACTTATAAGGATGATCTATCAATGCCAAATATCTTGAAAGCATTTGGTTTCCTTTGTTTCTATCACAAATGAGAGGAAACGTAGCAAAGACTGAGAACACTATGTATTCAACTAAAAATAATAAGTTTGATTATTCCACCCCCCTGTTTAATAGCATGGTGTAGCAGAAACCCTGCTGGTGACGGTTATAATAAAACTAACCATTTTAAAGCTGTGAGCATGAACACCCGCTACTGTCTACAGTTGGTGGAAGTGATAATATGACCTAAGATGCTTTTTAATATCTGCTGGATCCTCATCCAACATAAACTCCAGGCTTCACTGACAGTGTGTGGTGAGAGTATCTCTAAAAAAGCTGAATCGACATGCTAAAAAAGCAAAGTAAATATAATGTGTCAATCTGTTTCACCTCCCCTGTCAATGAGGCATTCATTCTCCATAATAACCCCATTAGTAATTCGTCACCAACCATGAATAAAAATGTCTATCATATGAAACAAATAAGTGATTTTCTTTGTGATGCAAGTGTGCCCATCAGCCATCTGTTGGCTCAAATATACAATCTGGTATGTTGTTGCTGAGAGGGAGCAGCTGTGGCTCTGAAACCCTTCATTTTTATTCAGTAAGTGACAAAATGTGCACCGTCACAGTGACTTTTATCAACTATGACAATGTCATTTCAAGATGTTTGTCAAAACTAGTGTCTTATTCTGCAGTGAATTATGCAATTTCTGCCCATAAAAATAAACTGATGCAGATAATGCAACCATTAAAGCAAAATTACAGAGAGCAGCCCTGCATTAAAGGGGATTATATGTAGTACTAATATTGTAAACTTTCAACAGCAGGGGGAGGTCACATACCAGAACACACATACAACTCCAAAAACCTCCAGTGAGTCAACACTATGTATCCACAGACTGTATCATTCACTGAATACAGTATAAACTCATGATCTATAGACAACTGTATTATGACGTCATCAAGTGTTCTTCTTTTTCTTCTTCAAAAAAAACCATACCTAGTTATTTTGACATTTGACTAAAATAACACTGTCTTATAATATTCACATGCTGCATGAGCTGATAGTTTACATTATAGCTCTGTTAGCTTAGCTCTGTTTTTAGACAGAAAACAGCCACAGTAAAACCACAAATCACGTCTACTGAAATAAATATCTGTTATGAATCGTTCATACAGGGTCAGAAATGTCACAGTTTAACCTGACCTGTGAAGCAACAAACGTGGTCAGATATGCATAATACAATATATGCCACATCAATGCACACTAACACAGTGGTGGGAGGGTAGATACTCCAGACCACTAGCCAGGACACTGGAGACAATGGTGTTACAGTGTCTTGTTACAGGATTATACATGATTAGCTACTTCTGCTATAATCAGTTCTATCATTCAAAATGCTTATCATTTATTATGAATGACGATAATGACTTAGGAAACACAGTGATGACCAGGAGGAACTATCGACAGGCAGAATATAATAGAAAATGGAATAAGTGTTAACCGCAGCAATTAACAAAAAACAAAGTGCAGAAAAGACACACGGAAATATTTAAGAGTGAACAGGAAAAATAAAAGACAATCTTCTATTTATATTACTTGTGTTGTACATATATATTTACATATTTACAATATATCTGCACAACAGAATAGAACAGAATAGAATAGTCATTGTACTTCAAATACAATGAGACTGCAGTACAAACTTCCAATAGTATATATATATATATATATATATATATATATATATGCTCTGATGTAATATGATACTCAACTTCTATTACATTCAAATAGGTCCAATG
>JAPQRQ010000018.1:36627476-36640865 GCA_037367365.1 Apogon talboti | reverse complement strand
TCCTCTCCTCTCCTCTCCTCTCCTCTCCTCTCCTCTCCTCTCCTCTCCTCTCCTCTCCCAGGTGGCTCTCTGGGCTATTGCCTACTCTTTGATCATTCTAGTGTCCGTCACTGGAAACGTCACCGTCATATGGATTATTTTGGCTCACAGGCGTATGAGAACGGTCACCAACTACTTCATTGTCAACCTGGCGTTCTCTGACGTTTCCATGGCAACCTTCAACACCCTTTTCAACTTTGTGTATGCCCTTCACAATGACTGGTACTTTGGCCTGGGCTACTGCAGATTCCAGAACTTCTTCCCCATCACTGCCATGTTTTCATCCATATACTCCATGGCGGCCATTGCAGTGGATAGGTAAGCAAAACAAAACCCTGCAACAGGCTCTTCTCCACTGTGATGAAGTGGTTACCTTCTTTCAGCACCATTAGAGGTCATGCTTTTACCAAAAGAGCAAAAAAAAAAAAATAAAAATAAAAAATAAAAAAGTTATTAGTCGCTAATTGTACTATCATTTAGCAGCTAACAACAACTCTATATTTTAATACCCTGCTCAGGAGCAACATTATCCAAACAGCCAGGTTAATAAGGTTAATAGGGATGGATGATCATGTACTGGAATGGTCAACTCAGCAGTTCAGAAACTGTGAGTGCATAAGTGCTTTAAAATGCACTCAGCAGCTCTGTAGCTATGTGAGTCACATTCATAATTACACTATGATTTGATTAATTGATGTTGTGTCCTTTTTGTGCTTTGATTATTGTACATTACTCTCCTGCTGGTTTATTGCAGCAAAAAAAATGTGGAAATTTTTGCTTTTCACCAAAAGAAGCTATATATATTTTAATATGTGAATTTTTCAGTCAATTGTGGTAGATCTACAACATCTACAGTAATGAATGATCTCTCATTTGAGGTTTTTAATTTGTTGTTCAGTATTGTGGAAAAGTCTTGGGCCGCCTTTAGTCTTGCAGTTTTTGCAGAGTTGAAATGAGCATCATCTACTGGAATTATCTACACAACCACATACACAGACACATAAAAAACTGAACTAAAGGTTAACGTCACTATTTAGTTTGACCCCTGACCCCATGGCAAGAGGCAACACAAACAGCTAGAAACGTCTGACATGTGTTGAATGAAACCTGGTATAAAACATCACAAAATGAATGCAATAAGTCTCATACTGTCTGTTAGCTGTTTTTTTCCCTGAAACTTTTGTTTTTACTTCTGCACATACTTCCCATATATCCGGATTCTATCTGACTGTAATACACAAACTGAGAAATGCATATTTGTGGTCATTATAACTTTACTAAACCACTGAACCTAATGCTAGCCAAAAGCTTTTGCAGATATAACGTATATTAATGCAGCATTTGTTTATTAGTGCTGAATTATTTTGAAGATTTATTTTTCTCTTCAATGACAGAAACCGTATGATATTTTTCATTTGCAGGGTTGCAATGAGACCATTTTTGTTAGCACGTTGTTTATCACTTGAACATTTATTATTAGTTGCAGCAGAGGGTCACTGCATACAGAGGAAAATGCTGTATGAAGGAGATATGGGTCAACAAGCAGCAGAGATGCAGATGTCATTAATGCCTACTGAAGCATGAATGGTCAGTCTGTTCTTGGTCTAAAACTGTCCTTGGCATATGATATATACTGGACCCACTACTACATCTGTAAATTGTAATCAAGTCCAATACTGCAACACTGCAAATAATTTATTTCTGTATACTACTACTACTACTACTACTACTACTACTACTAATAATAATAATAATAATAATAATAATAATAATAATGATAATAATAATAATAATAATAATAATAATAATAATAATAATAATAATAATAATGCTTATTTAAGTGAAGTTTTAAGGCTTTTGCTGTGGTGTTGCCTGCATTGCTTTTGCTTTAATTTTGTTGGACTGCACAGGGATGCTGTAATAAAATGGTAATGGATTAAATGTATGCAGTACACTGTTCCATTGCTGCATTTAAATAAAGTATCACACATGAATAGTACATCTGTGCATCTAGCGACATGGGGCAAAGAGACAAATGATCCATATGCCAAAGGATCAGCCCAGAGGTAAAATCTGATCATAGCTTAACCATGTTAGTGTCATTAGTTTCCAATTTGTGGAGTCATTGGTGTATAACATTTGATTCATGCTTTGCTTTGGTGCCAACGTTCAACAGTAGCAGTGACCGCAGGGAAAATGATTAATCCAACATTAAATAGTTTAGCTGTGAAATAGAATATACCTTCATAAAATGCCAAATTACATATAAGCCTCATTACTTCTGCATTTCAAGCCAACAAAAGAGTGAACTTTGAGAATTAGGACTCAAGGTATTTTTATTCTAATACACTCAAATGTATGAGTCAGTGAAGTAATTTGGTTGTAATGACAGTGACGAGGCGTGTTAAGAAAGTAGGGGAGCAGCATATTTACTTTCCATCAATAATATATATTTTTACTATAGTCTGCAGAAACACCATCTGCTTTTACCCAAGAACAAGCCACTACAATTTGATTATTCATTGTTTCTTTCTTAAAAGTCACTTTGTAACAATCATTACTCTGAAAGCGTAAAATCATTATGACACATAAGATGGTTAGGACATTATGAATCCCACTCTTTGGATAGAACATTAACAGTAACACCCAGAGGCAGCATTAATTTCATATCAAGACTGTGTAAAAGATGCTCAGAACATAATCAGAAAGAGACAAGCAAACATGTGGAGATACGGTGAATTGATCAAGACAAAACAAAACCTATTCATATGTAATGAAGTGGTTGCCTTTGCTTCCATGATGGACAGCTTTCATTGTAAATAACATATACCATGTACACATCTTTATCTGTCTGTAGAGTGGATGTACTTCAAGCCACAGTCCACTGTTTTTGATTAAATGATGTTAAGATGATAAAGTTGTGAGCACTAAAAATGTAGAGAGGGATGATGGAAAGAAGACAGAAGCAGAGGCAACAAATCAGGAATATTATAATATGAGACTGTACATTAAACTCTGACTCTGTGACTGCTCAAATATTGTCTGAGGTAAATAAATAAATGTTGAAAGGAAAATCCACTCCCTCATAAATGACAGTAATGATAGAAGAGGAGTTTTGTTTATCAACTAATAGTTAAATAGATGCATATGTAAGATTTGTATCATGAAAAGACCAGTAGATTTCTTCCACAGCAACAAATGACTGAAGGAAGTGTCATCCTCTTTCAGGTACATGGCCATCATCCACCCGCTGAAACCCCGCCTTTCCTCCACCTCCACCAAGGTTGTGATTGGTCTGATTTGGATCGTGGCTGTGTTGCTGGCGTTTCCTCAGTGCTACTACAGTGTGACGAGATTTTATTACCCAAGGACAGTGTGCATGGTCGACTGGCCAGATGATTATGGAGGAACACACCAACTGAGGTGAAAGACACACACACACACACACACACACACACACACACACACACACACACACACACACACACAACACACAAAAGACATATTTCCTGGCACATTCTGCCCTCATATGTCTGTATTTTTGTCTAATTTCTTCGAGGGCATTCAGAAAATCTTCCAAAAAAAGTAATGAACTAATGACATACTACTGGTACAACTATGAACAGGACTAAAAATGACTAATGCTGAACACTAATGCTGACTTTACATTAGTGATGTTATTTAGGCCCTGATTTGATAAAAACTGACTGCTTACATGTTGAGGCAAGTCTCCAAAATTAAAATCAGTCTGCTTGTCTCTAATGTTTTCTTCAGTTGGAAGGTTGTGCAGACTAGAGTCGTGGCACATAAACAACTAAATATTTTCAAGTCAAAAACACAGTCAAGATCTATTTTCACATTTTTGGACATTTCAGTGTTTGTTGGAGAAAAGTTTTGTGTTTTTCATTTATAACTTGTTATTGAACTACTAAGACATTATTGCAGACAGATCTTATTCTACAAGATATATGATATGGAACATGGGATGAACCTTATGTCTTTTTCCTTCAAATGACTTTTAAGTCACTAGTTTTGTCCTTTTTATTCCCGTAGTTACCAGTTTGCTGTGATATTGCTGATCTACTTGCTCCCTCTGCTGGTGATGCTGGTGACCTACAGTTTGATTGGCCGCACACTGTGGGGTGGACACATCCCTGGAGAGGCGTCAGACCATTACCACAGCCAGATAACAGCCAAGAGAAAGGTTGCAAGCTTCTGTTGTGCTATTCTAATTATTCTAATGAGCCCTTTAATTGAGTCTATAACCCTCAGATAAGCTGTTCGGGGTAGAATGACAAAAAAAAAGGAAATAAATTCATCTCCCTTTATGATTTTGTTTCTAGGTGGTTAAGATGATGGTCGTTGTGGTGACAACCTTTGCTTTGTGCTGGTTACCATACCACATCTACTTCATCCTGGGAACATTCAACAGTGACATTTATAAGCAGCAGTACATTCAACAGGTAACAGATGACCCTCTATATGTGAATGACTGTTTAGTTCAGCGAGTCACTAAAGGATGGCTCTTTTTCTTCATTTTCTCAGGTGTATCTGGCTATATTCTGGTTGGCGATGAGTTCCACCATGTATAATCCAATCATTTATTGCTGTCTCAATCAAAGGTAAAAAAAAAAAAACATTCATATGTGTACATATTGTATAGGAAAAACATTATATCAAGGTTTAATATGTTCACCATTAACTAGTTGCTTATAAATTTACATATTAGTAGCATAGTAGCTCTTTGTCAGTCATTGTCCAATAGTTAGACAGTAATAATGCCTGAATTACTGCTTATTGACAGTAAGTAGGAAGTTCATAGTACATTAAATATGAACCAATACATAGATACAGGTAGACTTTATTGATCCCCAGGTGGAAAATTCACTCTTTCATGAGCTCAGGAAAAACAAAGAAACTAAAAAAGAAAAAACAGAATTAACCCTCAGGGACCAAGAACCATTTTAGTGGTACCTGACCTGTACTACTTTATTTAGTTTTTCTGAAGAATTTGTATGGTATCAGTCAGAATCAGAATTAGTGTCAAAATGTGATTTTTTTTTTTTTACTTTGTAAATCAGACAAAACCTATAGTAAGTTTTTTTTCTTATTCATAAATTTTAGTGTAGATATTTTAGATTTCCAGTTGCATTATCTGCTCTTATTTGGTATCTTTTATTAAGCAAATTAGAACCATTCATCAGCTCAGAGTAGGAAATTCTGATGAATCAGTGGTCCACAATGTTAAAGTCTAAACACATTTACTATGGAGCCTCTATATGTCCCAGTAAATAACCGAGGAACTCCACTTTACTTATGTATATGTGTAGATTAGTGGCTCAAAAATTATGAACATTTTTGAAAAATGGACAAGCCAGAGATGATGATCTCAGTCTTAGTGAGTTAAATGAATAAACCAGTAATCATCAGTCTATCAGAGTTATGTGTAGACTCTGATGGCAGTGGAGATGAAGGATCCTCCATCATCATCACCATCATCATCATCCACAGCAGTTGCTCTTCTGGTTCTGTCAGAACGGGATAAACAGCATGATCTACATTTTCTAAGAAGTCCTCTATTTTACTCAGTGTTCATCTCTTCACCACAGACCCCAGTGAGTCCAGCTTCTCTCCAAAAAGAAAACCGGCTTTATTTTGACCAATTTTAAACAACTTATTTACATAATATCAATAAGCATTAATTAGGTGGTTACTGTCAGTTAATGCAACTACTTAAAGCTGCAGTGCTTGATAGATTTTGGTGTCACTTGGTAAAAATTCCATAATTATTAATAATTCAAGAGGTCTGAGAAAACACAAAACTACTGCATCTACTCTTGCCTTGCCTGTGTTTTTAGACTGTAGAAAATCTAACCCATGATGCCAGTTTCTGGTTAATCACAGGCATTTTCAGACAGGTAGGGGGTTAAACGGGTGATTGACAGCTGAAATTGCAGACTATAAATCACTTTTCCATAACTGCATGAAACTGCTTGAAATTCTGCCACCATCCCCCTGATTTCAGCTCCTACAGCTTTAATGGTGAAGACATGCACCTTATTATCAGGTTGAAACCACAAGTTCAGCGTCAGTATGTGCCTGTGTCCTTTGTTTCTGCAGGTTCCGTGCTGGTTTCCGCCATGCATTTGCTTGGTGTCCTTTCATCAAAGTGTCCGAGGAGGACAAGATGGAGCTGCAGCACACACACACCTTCAGAGTCACCATGACGCGCAGCCACCGCAACAACAGCGCATACGCCCACAGCTCCGTCAGAAATAGCAACATCTTTGATGCAAACAAGTCTGTGAGCACTGATCCGTACACAGAGAAAGATGCGTGCATACAGTTTAAAAAGCACACGCCGTCTTACAGCACAGATAATACAGACGTGGGTGATCATAAATACACATCAGCCAAACTTATTGAACACACTCACTGACAACTGAAAGAAAAAAATGCAGCAAGAGAGAAAAGCCCACGACTACAAAGGACAGAAGTCTGCCAAATGTCATACCGAGACAACACGGACAACCTGATCAAATGAGTTCACTGAAGCCAGGCCATTAACTTTGTTTTTGGGCGCAGAGATTTATGAATGAATGTGACAGTGAAGCTGATGGATGTTTGTCTGTTAATGCCTTTGTGGTGAAAATGTACAGCAAAATATATATGGAACAAAGAAGTGGCCTCTGCACCTACACAACAACAGAGCTTATTTCTGTTTGCTGTTTGTAGAGTTTGCTGTTAGCGTTAAAGTCTGAAGATCAACCCATCTGTCATTTTTTAATTTTCCATTCTGACACATCCCAGCCTCTATCACTGACACGATTCTTCTTTGTGGAAAGCTGTGAATTGTGGATATTTTTCATATAAGTGTTGAGTTTTTAACTGTGTTACTGGTGTTCAATACAGGAGAATCGATGAACAGTCTACTGGCATCAGCATGAAGCCTTAATAATATTTTTTTTTTTTTCAGAGGGTTGGGTTACTTCTTAAAGGGACAAACAACATCCTCTCATTTTTTAAAGTGTTAACTATGGTCATTTAGTGGATCCGATCACTGTAAAAAAAAATGAAGTAGGGTCAAAGTGCCAAGTCAAGGACGAAAAAATGCTTCACGTCACACTTTCATTCGGTTTAAGTGATCCAAATAAAGGGATATATCATTATCTTGGCCTCCTTGACTAAACATATTGACCTTGAATTAAAATATCCCACCCTTTTTTTTTTTTTTTAAACTTTATGATTCTACAGAAAATCTTCATCACTGAAATTTAACTTTTTGTAAATTCTAATTATTTAAAATTAGCACCAAAACACTTAACTTGTGCCATTAGCCTGGGATTGTTCTAAATATTTACATCATAATAAAAGAATCAATCATGCTTTTTTTAAAAAAAATACTATGACTTATATTTGTGGTTTCACTGGTTTAACTGTAATATTTTGTGGTCAGTGTCAAAGTTAAAAGTGCTGCTATATAAAAATATCAAATGTAAACTGTAAAATTACAAACTATTAAGTATAGTAATGTAAACCTGCTGTAAGAATGTAAATTAAGAACTTGTGATTATGTGACAGAGCAGCACATACAGTATGTTGTAAATATTGTATACTCAAATACTGTCAAAACTGCATTTTAGAAAATGTTGAGAAGAACATGTTCTGTGATTTTACTGTTGTTAAATCACATAGCGATGTAGTAAAACATTTGTTGCCAACACAAAACTTCTTAGTCATGTGTGGCCTGAATAAATGTGTTTAAAATATCAGTGTTAGCGCATGTTGTTCAAGAAATAACTACAACATCAGATTGACACAGATTTTTATTTGTGACTGATTGACAGTGTTGGGCAGATACAAGTTTGTGAACAGAAGCAAAGAGATTAAAAGGTGTCTGTGCATGTGTGAGGGTGATGGGAGGCCTTTCACACTGAAAACCTCACCGTCTTTATCCTCGGAGGTCAACTAGGAATTAAAACAACTGTTGGGATTTTTATTGGTATTAATTCAGGTTCCCCTGTCCCTAAAAGTGAGAACTTTAACCCTGGTTTACAAAAAAAATGACTTGAACCTGTTAAAACCTGGCATGAGGACCTTTAGTTTTAACAAATTGTCTTATTGCTGTCTCAGGAAAAAGCCTGAAAACTTCATTGAGCTTTTTTTCAAGAAGCATTATCAAAGAGGAAAAATAAATATTTAATTATTTAATTGGCTTGAATTAGGCATACAGTAGTTCACTTACACCCTCTTGAAGCGTAGTACAGAATGAGGGTTGACTTCAGCGTGAATCTTTAGTCTTTTTGCCAAACTGTTTAACGATACCTTACTGTAATATTTATCTTGTGCACAGTTTGGCTGTTCTAGTCATTGTTGTGCTAATCTACTGTGCCATTTTTATATTTTGTCACAGCAGTGATATTAACACAACAGCGCTTCCATCAACATCCACGGCTGAGATGAGCACCAGCAGGATTTCTACTTAGTAAAATAAGTGTTTCTGGACATATTTACAGTAGAATACAGAAGAGTAGGGGTGCTGTTATTAACCCAGCAAGCATATGACATGGTTTCCTGCACATTTATATATAATCTATAGTTAAGTCCCTCTTTGCTGCTAAAATTTTCTCTAATAGCGGACAGGTGATGGCTGAAGGGACTTTGACATTGGTTTTGTTCTCCTATTGAAACAGTAACATTTTCCTTTCTCTCCAAATATAAAAATAAAATAAATAGCAACAATGTTCGTATAATATATTGTATCACATCTGGGTAAAGCAAAAATATTCCCTTTAATCTCATTGTACATTTATATATTCACCTCATAGCATTGTCTTACAGCAGACACACTCTGGTGACTTTGGTCTAAAACAGTGTTTGTTTCGTCCCTGCGTCTCATAAACACATCGCAAGGATCAACATTTTCAAGTTCCATGGCATTGCCCTGTAAATGGTGTATTATTAGTTATAACAGACAGCAGTACCCGCAAGAATCCTCCAGATGGCGATGTCAAACCACCTCTGAGAGAGTTGAGAGTTTTTGCTGTACATTCACAAGCATAAACTGTGCGTGTTTTATCCGCTGCCCAAAACTTAATCTCAGAAATCACAAAACTGCAAAAACCTTTAAAGAATCATATTGTTACAATGATTAATCAAAATATTACCTAACTAGAGCCTCACCTGTTATTCTACACAGCAGAGAGAGAGGGTGTGTATGTGTCTGCCATGACAGACTAAAGCAGCTACTGGAGTGTGAGACATTGACTGGACTGGTTGGACTTAGAAGGACAGGAGAGAACAGAGGGGACAAGGAGAACCCAGAGAAGTGGGGTTGGTTACAGTGAGACGGGACTGGTATTGTTTCATTTGCTGTTCAGCTCCTGTCTCAGCCTGCAGCCCACAGCTGTGATGAGTGCAGCTCCTTTTCCACTGCCGTCCTCCGATAACAGGAAGGTGACGTTACACTGAGGAGCCAGTTCCTTTACTGTCTGATGCATGATCCGGGAGAAGCTACACACACACACACACACACAAAATAAACACAGTCATGAATAGAATAGAATGATACATAGATAGATAAATAGACAGACAGACAGACAGACAGATAGATAGACAAACAGCAGACAGATAGACAGACAGACAGACGCTGAACAAGGCCTCCAGTTACAAAAATATCCTGATAAACTGTCTTTAAGTTTAACAATAACGTGAATATTAAACCAGCAGTTTGACAGTAACAGCATTTCTATCTGAAAATAAAACAGGTTCCTCTTGTTCTATTAAAAATTTCCATACATTTTACTTGAAAACAATGTTTACATTGTGAAAAGTGAGAGACAATACTTACTGTAGAAAACCTGTGTTTTCATTTGGCTTAATTTGCTTGTAAATGTCCCTTCCTCTATTGTGGAATTGCATGGAATACTCTGCAGAATCTGAATAATCATCTACCACTAATAATACTTTGTTTTGAGTCATATATTATTTATCCTCTCTGCACCAGGAACCCAGTAAAACATCTAATGCTACAAGTCACGACTTGCATTAAATCATGCAAGACTCTGAGTCTAACTCTAAGATATTAGCACTTACTCTAGAATCCAGATATATCTGTTTTAACACTAGAACAGCCAACGGGTGAACATTATCCACAGCTGCTTCTCAATTGTGCATTACACTGATTTAACAAAATATTGAAGCTTCCCACTTTCTGACTTTTCCAAAATTGTCTCATTTCCTTGTGTTAAATATAATTGAGCAAAATCCAGATTAGAAATATGGGGATTTATATCTTTAACAGCCACTAGGTCAAATATACCCCTCTAGAAATGCATCGTTTTTTGCACCATTTATGTTTAAACATTCTAGATTTTTAGGAAATGACATTTATTTGTGTGTGATCTCAAAGACATGTCTAGGAATTTATGACACTTTACAATGAGACAGAGATTTCCAATTTGGACTGATTTGTCCTGTTGACCATGCAAAGTGATTATCATTCTTAAAGATTAATTCATTAATTCTAAAACTAGACAACCAAACACAGAGGATGATGGAACAAATTCATGTTATTTCTTCAGACAGTCCTTAGTGAAGAGAATGACTTAATACAATAACAGAGGACATTTCTGTGGACTACAAACAGTGAATAGGTACATTTTACCAGTTCTGACACTTTTACGAATATTGAGGCTTCTTACCAGACTCTTGAGCGCATCTGAGGGCTTACACTACACTCGTGGCCAAAGGTTTTGAGAATGACGCAAATGGATTGTTTGCTTAAATGTAATTTATTTGTCACTAAATTTATCTGAAACCTATATAATGCTCCTAATTGTTCTTCAGTGTACCCCAGAAACATTTTTTTTTTGGAGGGGGGCAACATTGGCAGCAAATTTTGCAAAACAAAACTTGTGTCATTCCCAAAACTTTTGGCCATGAGTGTAGAGCCAGAATTACCCTCGTTTAATTTATTGTGTCCAGATAAGGCTAATGTTGCATATATACATTAATTGAAGTATGTACATTGGTTCTAATGTCACAAATGTGTGAAATACTGGTGGTGATGCACATTGAGTGAGTCATTATTTGCTGCATTTGGTTTGTCCAGATGTTTTTTCATAATACCAACATATGGCATCATAAAGTAGTCTGTGAAGGACTCCAAAGCTGACTGACTGGATCTGTACAACACTGAACTGGTTTTTGTTGTGAATACTAATTACGTTGTGGATTGAAAAACTGAAAAGGACATGTAGTCATTTACTGTCCTCCTGATGATGATGCTTGGTGCTGTAAGTGAATACTCAATGCAGTTCAGTACATCAGTATGATGCATGAATAGCAGATGAAGTGAACTCACTGTGGGTGTAGTTTATAGAGTGTCCCGTCCACTCCTACAGTGACGTCCAGCCACTCAAGTCCACGGTTTTCTCTGATCTTATCAACCACCGCAGCCATTCCTGCCCCGCACATCTGAGCCGCACGACGTGACACTGCTCCACATACCTGTTTAAGAAAAAACATTATCACCGTTGCAACATTTAACAGATTGTACCTGCGAGTCACTTCATTCTCAGTCACAGTCTCACCTTTTTCACAGCACAAGACTGACAAACAGCTATTGTGGGTCTCAAAGTCTTTCACAATATGCACTGTTACTGCATTGTGTGAGTTTTCTCAACAGCGACATGCAGTAAAGGTCAAAAGTGTATGTTGGCAAATGCAAGAGACTCTCAGTACGCATGTCTGCCTTTTACAGGGTGTAATTTGTATATACACAGCAAATATGGGTATATTATATGCTCTATAACTTACCTCTTTGACTATAATACTGTCATCACAGGTGCTGTCAAGTCCTAAGTGTTGCAGAATGGATCTCACCTGCAGTAAGGCCAGTCTGTCACTACAGGGGAGAAAACACATCAGTCAGAAGAAATACAAGTACAGATTTGCAGAATATAAGCATTAGTAGACCAATAGAGAAAATGGAAAATATAATCTGATTCTACTGCAATGCAATGAGAGCTTCTAACAGTGTAACAGCAATTAACTTTTATATTTAATAAAAAAAAAAAAAAAAACAACTTTCCACCTCTTTGGGAACCACATTGTCAGGACATAAACATACTCTTTTTCCTACCTTTCAATCTGTGACAGGAACTTTGTTTCAAAGATGCCTCTGGTCTTTAGTGTTTCAGAAATTTGACCCCTGAACAGGAACCCCGACTTTGTCATATCTATTAGGATGTTCCGCACAATTTCACCAAGATACATGCCACTGCACATTTTCTCATATCTGCAATGCACACACAGAGACACAAACGTATAAAGTCAACATACAAAACACTTCCTCACATAAAGTTATGCAGGTGTTTCAGAGTTCAGGCCTGAGTTAAAAGGTGAATGAGTGTTTGTTGTACTAGCGACTCAGGGACAGTTTAGCAATCTGTATTTAATGTTCTGACACTGTTCTCATTTTTACATCTCTTAAAACTCACGTTTACTAACTTGCCTTTTCACCTAACAGCTAGTTCTATAAATTTCGGCTGTGACTTTTTTGGGTTCTGTTCTATGGCCTTTTACTTGTCCATTTGTATTTATTTATTCAATAGCACTTTCCAAGATAGTTGAGCAAAGTTATTCAATTATTCATAGGGACCTGTGTCCAGCAGATTAATAGTTAATATGGCAGGTATTTCTGACAGATATAATGTGAGTGTAGGAGAGGCTGTTTAACCTTTGTTTGCCCGGATTGAGGGAGAAGTCGTCCACAGTGCGGTCGTACTCTGTCCTGATGTCGTCAAGGCATCCGTTGTCACCAAAAGCCCCCCACTCCATGTTGACACACATCCGCCCCTCATCGTCGCCTTCCATCATCTCAATGTTTTTCATCTCCTCCATGTAACACGCATTACTGCCGGTACCTTCAAACAGACACACACATTAGACAGAGATAATATAAAGACGTCACTCTACAGAAACAGTGTGTTCTATTTACCTGCGATGAGGCCGATCTCACAGGTGGGCTCTTCATAGGCACAGGTCATCATGGTTCCCACTGTGTCGTTGACTACGGCCACTACGTCCAGGTCAAACTCCTTAAAGAAAGATACACAAACAATGTAACAACATTCATTAGAAACACAGACTTTCTTCCTCGTTACTTTTTTGGGGAAAGGAGAATCCAGTCTGTTTTTTAAGGGTGTTTCATTATTTTTGTTTCCATTTACTGATTTTATGATTGTACTTTTCACAATTGAAATAAGTCATATGGCAGCCATTCTTAAACTATATGGAAAATCTACCAGCACATCAGATTGGTTAAGATTGTAGTACTCGAGCAGG
>JAPQRQ010000018.1:36559165-36580055 GCA_037367365.1 Apogon talboti | reverse complement strand
AACCATTGTTTTTGATGACTGCAGCCATGTGTCTTGGCATGCTCTCCAACAGGGTGGTCTAATAATTTTTTCCATGATTGTACATGTCATGACTGTCTTTGATGACACAACCTCATTCCATACCACATAGCTTTAACAATGTCCAAACTCCATTGTGCCAGTTTTATTTTCATAGTTCGTACTAAACGCTTATTCTGATCCTTTCATTTCCTAGATCCTTCGACCTGCTACACATGATTCATTCCCGATGAGCCTTGTACGCAAAAATCACCTCCACGGGATCAGAAACGGGTTTGATCATTTCTTCTTTTTCTTTTTCCCTTTGTCATTGTAATGGTCTGTATTGGTCGTCCTCTGATTGGTGAAATCCTGCCCCTGCTCCATCGACCACTCCTTCTGCAGCTGTCGCAGCAAATCAGGGGTCAGCAGTCCGTCTCTCACCAGGCGACTCGCCAGAGAACTGTCCATTCCTGAGCCCCTCTGACCTCTCGGACCTCTGCCACCGGTAGAATAATTACCGGCTGTAGGTCTGCTGTTAGTAGCAGATCCTGTGTGGCCAGACCTGAAGCTCTGTTGGGTTTGTAGTGGGTCAGTGATGTTTGTGTCTGTGGCTCTGATGAGACGTGTGATGTTTCTGACACCTTGTTGGATAATGTCGTCTAGTTCCTGCTGGATTTGCCGAATGAAGGCGGTGTCTGGAAACATGTCCATGAAACGGTAGCTAGAGAAAGACAGACAACAACAATAAACAGAGAGGCAAGTGTTTACACACTGTAGTGCCTATTAACATATAATAATAAACAATGTTGAAGAAATTAAATACCTTTTTTTTTTTTAAACAATACTAGCAAATAATAATCCCAATGTAGATATTAAACATCATGATGTCCATTAAAGCTAATGTTGAATTTTCTCCTTATCTATATTAAAAATCATTCAAAACACTTTAGCAAAAAACTGTGCAAAATGTATATGTGTTTATTTTATTTATTTATGGTGTCATTATGTAGTAGTTCTTGATGCTCGTTGGTTTAAAGTCACTTCATGCTGTGGCTCCTGCTTTTGTGTTCTGGAGTTGGAACTCGCTAAAGTCCTCTTCATTGTTTCTTGACCCCAGTACTAGACCTTGATTATCTAATCACCATCATACATATTGCTAGGGTGTGGTTTTTATAGTTCACCAGAGCCTTTGTGCTCCTATGACCATTAATCTTGACTATTGAAACTTCATGAAACAAGCATATGGGGCCAACGTGTGCAACGCTTCTTATTCTCAGTTCTACTTTGACTAATCAGCAACTCACTACAACCTCTGGTGCACATTGATTTTCTGTTACAAAACATTCATATCTACCTTAACCAGAGATAAAGATCCAACACGTCATGAACGGCTTCCAAGTGAACCAGGTCTTTAATGTTTTTAGGTGGAGGCAGTGGCCAGCTGATGTGGCGGCAGACCCAGTCGAACGTCAGTGGTTCGTCTCGACTGAACTGACGGGCAAACTGACAGAGAAACAAGGCTTGAATCAGTGAAGTGAACCTACCAAAAGCTTGACAAACATGCACATAGGGAAAATAGGAAAGGAAATGAATATCTTCTGACACAGACAGTATTGCAGTATGACCATGTCGTAACCAAGAATACAGAAAAAGAATTTAAATGGACTAAAGTCATTAAATACCAGCTTTGGTTTTCATACATTTTATTTATTTTATGTGCACAGATATGGAGAACCTAAACCTTCATCTCAAAGGTTACTTGTGAACAGCAATAATTTGAGTTTGAAGCAATCAATTACTTTATCAGTACAATATAACAGTAAAGGGATAAAGTGAAAGTACAATGTCTAAAAGGAAAGCTGCATGGTTGTTTTCCAACCTTGCATCAGTTTTCTCATCTCTCTTGTTAGTGTCCTTACAATGTTTATTCTGCTTTTTCTTTCCTAAATTGACTCAGATTTAGGATTCACGTCCTGACCTTTAGGAAAGACGTGCACACAAAAGGCTGCTTCTTGTTGATGGGAGCTGTGCAGAAGACGTAGCGGGACCTCAGGTTCAGAGGGATATGTTGAATCATATCAGCCAGAAACTTAAAGTCATCAATGTTACAGACAAAGTACATTCCATCCACCTGAGAGAGGCTGACAAATATGTCCTAATAGAGAGGAGGCAGAGAATACAGTCGCAAAGTTTAGTAAAACAAAAAGATGAGGCTACACATTGGCCAAAGTAAAGAAAATTCTGAGTGTTTTTATATGTAAGAGGCTGAGTTTCCATGCATTACTACTGTCCAAGCAGAAGACTAAAGAGAGCAGGTTATTTCATACAACGTGCAAATACAGTACATCACTCAAATAATCACCCTGGAATCTTGACAGTTCTATGTGGTTCTAACCAGTTCTGGGTACAGATATAATACGTGTTTATGTATTAGATCAATATGATAAATGTCCTCACATAATTAGAGTCTGGTTTAGACCAGCTCTATATGTAAAGTGTCATGAGATAAGTTCTGTTATGATTAGGCATTATATAAATAAAATTTGACAAGTTTGATTTGATAATGTTCTTATTAGAAACAAAACGAATAAATGAAGAAAACGGCTGAACTCACCACAAGGTTGGACAGAGTTGCATCAGGCAGATGGTATGCAAACATCTCTATCTGTTCAGCAGTGGGATGGAGACCTGCAGTCTGAGATGTACAGCAAAGATAATCTAGTAAAACATCTGTTTTGTGATTTACTGCATCTATTTTTTATGTGTATTTACATATCCTGGACCTGAGACATAATATATGTGTGAATTCTAAATCACAGATTGTATATACAGATGAATAAATGACAGCTTCCCCGGAGTGAGGTCAAACATCTTGATTACCCCCTGATGGCTGGCTGTAGTATAGGTAATAAGCCCCGCCCCTTCATATTATTCATTGAGACTTAGGCAAAAATACATAGAAGCCCAAGTAGAAGCCCAAAAAATGCATCCTAAAGGTGACTTTTGTTCCTTTTAAGGTTATATTAAATCAGCCTGATTTGTGCTTAGGTCATCTTTAGTATCAACTTGCTCTTAATGAATTGTTTGATGGTGTGAAAATCGGTAAAGAACAGTGACTAAAACCAATCAACTGGCCAGTGGACATCACTTCTCCGCACTTCTCTACACAGTAGAAACTCTTGCTATGCAGCAGATACACAGGGACTTTTGCATCACACAAGCAGTATGGCAGCTGCTATGACTTTTCCAAAAGCCAGGAACCGGCCTTGAATCATCATCTTTAAACAGTCGATGATGTGAACCCTCACCTCTATGGGGTCCACTGAATGGCTGAGGATCTCCTTCAGGACAGGTACGTCGTCTCTGTGCATTGTCGTCACTTCTCCCTCTTTAAACTTGGATGAGAACCTGAAGAAGGTGACAATGAGACATAACTTTTTTTGAGACACTCTTTTTGGATCTTCTCTCGCACCCGATTCCTGTTTACATTGTGATTTCAGTAGATTTGTGACTGACCTGCCGGCGCGGCCTGCTATCTGCAGAGCCTGTGAAGTGCTGATGGTTTCCATTTGTTTTTCCCCTTTCTCATTAACATTAGGCTTTACCAGACTATTGAAAATAATACGTTTTATACTCCTGGAGGGAGACAGAACAAATGACCATGTTACACAGTTGAATTCAACTGAATATCATCATACTGTACAAATGATAATATAATACGGATGACAGTACTTACAGGTTAAGGCCCATGCCAATGGCATCTGTAGCCACTAGTATTTTGCAGGGGTCATCAGGGTCATTGAACTTTTTAGCCTGAGAAAGTTTGGTACCTGAAACCATAAAACATCTCAGCTCAGTCTGTGCAGTCATAAAGAAAAACCATTAGTTACCAAGCACACACACACAGCTATGGAAAGAACTAAGAGGCTAATGATTCTACTGTTTATTGATCTATGTTTAAATAAAATTTACATTTTTGTTCATTCTACAAATTACTGACAACACTTCCCTGAAATTCTACATAAAAATATTGTCCCTTATCATGTATCACCACTCCTGGCGAAAAAAACAATGTAAGCAACTCAGTCTTGTTTGGTGAATGATTGTGATCATCCATCGTCCTCTTGATCACATTTCATAAGATGTTCAATGATACCCAGGTTCAGTCTCTTTACATCTTTCCATAGCTGTAGACATCCTCTCAAAACTCAGTCTCGTACCTGGAGGTAAACTCCCATAAATGACAGCACATTCTAATCCTCTTGCTTCAATCTGTCTGCTTATGGAGTAGATGTCATTTTTACTGAAGCAAACAATACAGTCTCCTGGTCTCAGATTGTCTAGTGACTCCAGAGCATGATCCAAGACTGTGAATGGAGTTAAGCGCTGGTAAGTGTGGACCTGGACAGAAATGGAGAAAGAGAAGAAGCCATTTACTAAAAGGAAAGGAGTTTATTTTACTATTCCACTCCATGCTTCAGCCTCACCTCCACCTCCTCTCCAGTGGTGTACATCAGTTCCCTGATAAAGTCTATGGCAGCAGGTTCCCCACATACATGGATCTCCTCTGCACAGAGACCTGCAAAATGCAAAAACCGTGAAACGAGAAATCAAACAAACAAATGTAGAGGAAAACGCCCCAATGTTGGGGTTTATAGGGCATACAATGGTAATTAGAAATGAAAATGTCCAGTAATATATGCATGTCCTACAGACCTAGTAATGCTCTTGTCCAGGCCCAGCCTCTCGAAGGATCTCTGATCATCTGGATTTCATCAATTACAGCCACCTCATCTATAGTCAGACACATGCACACATAAAACATCATAAAACCTACATTTATAAAAACAGATAAGAACTGAAATTAGGGCTCAACAGTTCAGAATCTAGGCAAATGGAAATAATTTAACATATAAAACCAGAAAATCTTTTGGATTTTAAGTAGCATCACATGAAAAATAAAAACATCCTTTCATCTGAGTGGTAGCCAAAACACCAACACCTGACTCAAATATGTTATGTTGTGAGGCATTGATGTGCAATGTTAACTTACAGGGGGTGGTGACGCTGCACATCTCGATGGTACAGGCCACATGACCAGAGGCTCGACCCTCCGCATCCACAAATGTTCTCTCTTCTCCAGTAACCAAGTCACATGGTACACCCTGAACGTCAAACAACAAGTAAAGTGAGATACAGAGAGGAAGAGATAAAACATGATACATTAAATATGATTGTAAAGACAAGAAAGAGGAATGACATGGAGGTACAGCAAAATAAAAATACTAGGTTGACAAAAGCACAGGAGCTAAAATACAGCTGAAACACAAAGAAACTCTGTAGGTTAAGGAGAAGAAACAAGACACAACAAGACCGGTACACACAGCGCTATTGCTCTTCTCAAAGATCTCGTGGGCCAGCAGCTTTAAGGGCCCACAGTAGACTCCAGACTTAGCAGCCAGGTAGCGCTGGATGGCGTGGTAGGTTTTTCCGCTGTTGGTGGGACCAGCATGGAAGACAACCTTCCTCTGGATGGCACGAGCCTCAGGGTACCTGAAAGACACATATTAAGAAATCAGTGCCTTGGAGCTAAAAAAAGAAACTGTCTAAATGAGGTAGGAATGAGACTCTATAACACCGACCAGTTGGCAGGGACTCTGAGGTCTGAGATCTTCCTCAGGTCGTCCATACAGTCCAACATGGGAAAGATCTGCTTTGCATGACGCATAAAGTATGGGTAGATGTCGTCGATGTGACCTTGAGAACAAGGCGCATAAAAAATAAATTAATTGAAATGATTGTTAACCAGTGGTGAATGTAACTACCTTCTTATACTCTACTAAGTACAAATCTGAGATTATTATTTATTGTGCTTAATTTATTTCCACGTTATGCAACTTTATTCTTCAGTTTCATTACCTTTCAAAAGAAATGGCAATACAAGAATTTATTTATATGATTTAGTTCATTTTTAGATTAGAATTTTTCATCCTCTTCCTGTCCATCAAAAATTATGCATCTCCAAATGTCATGATTTTAAAGGTTCCTTTAGAGTTCAACCTTAAACAGCTACAGCAGTAGCATGTGACATATACACTAATGCAGTAGTAACTGGAAAAAGAGTCATAGATATTAATAAAAAACACAGAGGGACCATTATACTGAGTACTTTTACTGTTCACACCACAAGACAAACAATTTACCAGTGATAATTAAATATAACCTACTGACACTTAAAAAACTAGTCTACGTAAGTACATTGTATGTTATATTGTTGAGGTTTAATCAGAAATGGTCAAACCTGCTCCACAGCAGATATCACTGAGGACGATGTGTAGGTCGGCAGGGAGGGATGTCATTTCCAGTATCTGTTTCCTGAAGCTGATGAAGGCCTGATGAAACAGACGAGCTGCATATACACAAATGGATATATTTCTATTATAATGAACCCCAGAAAACGTATGTTGATTGTAATACCAGTAGTGTACTCAGAAAATTCACGGGAAAAAAAGTGATTTAACAAGAAGAAAACACCCAAGACTTTCCCCTGTACAGACTGGAGGTTCATTTACTTAACATTTAAGTCTAATAATAATCATAGTGCTGTAAAGAATCAAGATGTGCATCCTTTACTCAAGTAATAAATCAGACAGTGCGTGACATGATGAATAAAAACGCAGATCACGATTTTTCTTACCGTCCAGTCCATGGTCTGCTGCCAACTTCTGCATCTCTTTCCTCTTATAAAACCGGTTCACAACTTTCAGGAGTTCATCTGACCAACACACAAAACAGACACACTGTGACTCAGCAGAGGAACCGAGCGGATGACAAACACACCTGACAGCTTGGATAAACACCTGACAGCACCTCAATCTCTGACGCATTAGCCTTTAAAACAAATGCTTCAAAGGTTTCCTCACTTTTATCCAGAGGCTGTGTCAGCTCTGCTCCCACGCTGCCATCGACCGAGGACTCAGCCTTCAGGGACACTGGCACAAACAGCGAAGTATCCGGAGGTTTAGGAGAAGAACTGTTAGATGAAACACCTCTGCTGCAGACAAGAGCAGCCTGATGTTGTCTCAGTGATGAACCGGACCAAGTGGACACGGGACTGCAAGCAGCCCGGGAGCTAATGTGGCGCTGAAGCCGGGAAAACACACTCACACAGCGGTTTACTGACATGGTTAAGCCTCCCGTGTTGACCGTTTGTGTTAATAATGTGGAAACGTTGTATTACTGTCGCTCCATAGTGTTCAGAAAGTCTGTAAATGTGAATTACAACAGTTCAGCTTCTTCAAAGGTCGGTCAACAAATTTCCCTTCCTTCTGTCACAACGTGTAACAGGACCCAACTGTAAATAGCTGTCCACAATAATGCCTATATACAAAATGCGGAGAAACTAGCTGTGGCTAAACAGTTTCAAAAGCTATTTCAATAAAGACCAAAAAACAGGTACAATAATTGATTTAAATGTGAATTTATTTAATTAGAGCACTTTGCTGACAGCAGATAACACATTATGAACAGGCAAAATAAAATGGCCAAACCCAAAGATCGTGTGTGTAAAAGTACTCATTGCCTCTCTATTCAAAACAATGCCCCATTTTTTCTGTTGAGTAACGACCTTAACTAACTTTGATGCAACCCAAAGGTTGACTTTCCTCAAATATTTTATTGTTTCAAGATTTTAAAAAAAATCTACTAATGCTACTGTTTTAAGTTATTTCCCCGACATCTGTACAACCCCATGTTATTAGCTCAGATTTCCGTAGTGCGACCCCCTTACTGCGCATCTGACAAAGTACCTAAGATGTTCTGATTATTTTTTGTCATTACCTTTATTACCAACCACTACTGGACTGTATCTAACAATAATAGTAGAACCAAATGCTCAGGTGCATATATTCCTAATATACAAATGTGATTCTAGTGCAGTAAAAGTACAAGCTGCAGAGTGCGTTCTACCAGATACAACCGATTTCATCAGCTTGGAGCTGCAACAAGTCAATATATATGTTGGCAAAAAATGTAAAAGGAATTGAGGTCGTAGCTTCAGTGACATTAACACAACAGCATTCAAAAGATATTCCGTATAAATTTGCTTTATTCATGATTCATTTTATCTATATTATTTGGGTTTGGTATATATACACATATCATACACACACAAATGCACACACACTCACCTTGATGGCATGATTAGACATAGTGTAAAGATTAACATGCAGTAGATAAGACAGGGGCAGAGATTTTTTGGCATTTTAGTGTTTCGTTACCTTTGAAGGTATGGAAAGTAACACCAAATAAACTCTACCTGTGCAGAGACAAAGAAAGAAGACATCACTCGCAAACTAGACCGTCCCAAAAGACAAGAAAACCAAAATGTATCGCCACCACTCGTGTGGGTGGAACAAAAAACTGAATAGTAGTTTTGGGTGTCCAGAAACAAAATGGCGACATTACTTATACATGAAAGAGACAAAAAGCAAGAAAATATTGTACTTAAAGTCCAATTAAAACAAGTAGTGATATATAAATGACAGTATATTGTCCATTTCAGACATAGGAGATCTCTGAGGTGAGTGTCCTTGAGTGATGTTTAGTTTCAGCTTCCATGCCCCTTTTAGGCAAAGTTAAGCAATGGAGGGGAAAGTGCAAAACTGGCCACAGATCAGAGCTTAACAGCGAATTCACCCGACACACAGGGGACCGGTGTCATCACAAGCAACAGTGTGAGAGTGCGTCTTTAAAGCAGGACCTAAACTGCCGGTCTGGGCATCACAGTGGAACATTGTTGGACTTGACAGTATGTATTGATACTGCATCCTTTCCAGTGCTGACAATGGCAGACATGAGCCATTTATTACACAACAGTATTTATAAATTCAATCAGACACCGCATCCTTATGAGCAAGAAAGTGAAGAATGGAGAACATACAGTCTGCTGAGAACAGGTAGCATCATTTCATTTTTCAACTGATTCATTCAAGATCTAAGTACTTACTCGTGGAGACGACAGAACATTCATTTTCAGATATAAGTAGCTTAATGACAACTTTCTCATGTATTTAACCTCCTTTTGTCAGTTTAAGTTCTATAAATTAAAGAAAATGATTATATTGCGTAAACTGATAAATATCGAAAAATCTGACCTGATGTTGACATTTGTATTGATTCACCCAAATCACAAAACGACCTTTCTTATCATAAATATCTAGTGTTTTATATAACTGTGCAGATGAATTTAGCTGAACTGGTCCAGGTTTTAGATCTCTTAAGATGCACGCCCTAATGGAGGTGTACAGACCAGAGTGTACAGTATTAACATTTCATATCATAATATAATTTTTCTGTTTTCAAAAGCATGATCTGGTTTAAAAATAACTTCCATGTTTTCAATAAGATTGCTTCTGTGATGTGAGTGATGTGATCATGTAGGAAGACAGTCAACAAATAGTTCCCGTCTTTAAAGATTATAGTTATAAATACAAGGGAACCTCACAAAATGCTTTTTAAAACACTAAACAGCCAGTAGACACATTTGAAGGCTAACAGAGGCATGACAGAGCTGTGCAATGAAAACAGCATCAAATATTCATCTCAACAACAGAAGTGTGCTGAAATGTGCTGCATTTTTATGTTCATTTTAAGTAAACTGTGAAGGTAAATTCCATTTTATAAAAAAAATGACAGAAAAACAAAATCTTGTTTAGCTTGATGCAAAATGCAGTCTTGAATGAAATGAGTAATGAGTGGACATTTAGTAATATTTAGTCATTTCTACGAAATAAATTTGAAGTTGAAATACAAGATTGAAATCATGTTAAGATGAACATTTGATGCATAAACCAAATTCTAACATTAGTTAGGCTGATATTGGCATGGAAAAAAAAAAAACGCATATGGACTGGTCCTACTGCTCCTACAGCACATTTATGACTGTTGGTTCCTTATTAAGCAGATGAGTGAGCGCTGTGGCATCATTATACCTTATACCTTATATATCTTAAACCGCTGCAAAAAAACAGAAAAGTGTTGAGTCATTGCTTATCCTCTAATATCCTTATTCAGCTCAATCCCCATGAAACGCCAACCTGTGGACTGAGCCAGATTATGGGTAACCACCTTATTAGGGGGATGTTTGAAGAAGGATGCCAGAATGTGCTGTCCAAATGTGACCAGAAGAAGCTCCTGTAGCAGAAGAAGATATAAACGCTGTGGTAGTTCCTCTCATCCTCTCTGCTCCTGTTTTAGTAAGCCTTCGACAAACTGAGACTGTATGGCTTCACTTAAATGTGCGGTTTGAGTGCGTTTTCAATCTGAGACGTCAAGAACAGATTCGCGGTCTCACGGTCTGTTTTCTTTACTTGGGCAGGTCGCATTCTCACTCTTGACTTGACATTTAGTGTTCGGCAGACTTGGACTGTATGCGCATCTGTATGCGAGTGTGTTTCCGTCCTGGGGGAGGAAAAAAAAAAAGGCGCGGGGGGTGGGGGGGTTTATGGTGGAAGGACAGCTCCCATCCGAAGCTGATGGGGGTGAAGAGGATGTCTGAAGGTATGTACGTGTATTCATGTATACAGGAATCTTCTCAGTCCAGACAGGGAGAGAGCAGGGCAGCCCTCGCGCCTCTGGCTGTTTCGCAGTGAACAGTTGGGGTGTGTCTGTGTGTATTTTTAGTCCAAAGCGAAGCCCTCACATCTCCGGCTGCTCGGCGGTGACTGGTTGGGTTCGGGGCTCAGGGGACTCGTAGCGCTGGTGGAAGTTTCGCTTCCTCAGCTTCTCTGGAGCTTTTCTCCACAAAACAATCTCCTAAACACAGACAAAGAAGAACAAAATGAGTTCAACCACATAAACAAACAAAAACACATTAATACCCTACTAATAATGAGACTATATGTAAAACACTGGCTCTATTAACATGTGAAAAAGTCATGTGACCAGACATTTACAGTAGTTCTTCATATCTCGTGTTTTTCAGTAACATGGCAAACGCAGAAAACAAACATCACAGATATTTGTATCTCAGAAGTGAAATAATTTGAAGAATACAGATACAAATATGTGCAGACAGACACACAACTTGGTGTGTGTCTGGGTGCGAACATTTGCTGCTAGAATCTGCTTGTTATAGACAAAATGACTGAAGGAAATGAAGTCCACAGCACTTCTGTTTCCCTCCATGACAGAAAGGCTGATGTGACTAGTCCAGGACACAGACTGAGGGTTTAAACAAAAGCTCAATCAATGGAAAGAGAGAGAACGAAATAACTGTGATGTTGTTTAGAAACCAGATGTGGGCTTGTAAATTCTTTGTATAGTGTTGAATTGTTTTGAATCACAAAATGAATCGTACGGAACCGAATCGCGTTGTATAAAGTCAAATCATTAATGAATCACATCGTGAACAGGGGTGAATCGTATTGTATCAGCGGGGGGGCTTCACTGTATCGTTAATGTATCGTATCATTGGCAGATAATATGCACATAGTGTCTACAATATACAGTATATACACTAAGTAATCTAATGTTTTACACCTATTCACACGTTCTAGATTTTGTGAAGCAAAAAAATATAATCACACATGGTTCCAGCTTTGGTCTTTCTGAATAAATGCTGCTAAAACAATAACTTTGCTGTTCGTCAATCCTCGTACCTGTTGTTTGAAGTATCTCCTGTCCTCTTCATCCACCAGGACCAGGTTAAGAAAGTAGCGTACAGAGAACTTCTTGTTGACGTCCCTCATGGTGGGTGTCAAGTCATATCCTGTCGGCAAAGAGAAGATGCGGCTCCATTTCTGTTACTCTCATACGGTGCTATCTGAAGACGACACCGATGAAAAGAGGAGGGTTCTTACCTGCCAGAAACAGTCTGATGGGGATCGATTCTCCTTTGACTGGAGCTCCATCCATGATCTCGTACTTAGCAACCGTCTCCGTTTCTGTTGTGGTGCTGGGACCTGAAAGAGAAAACAATGAGATTCATGGGTCGAACTTAATCAATCGATAAATCCATCAAAACCTATGTGTATATCATATTTCACCCCCGTATGTAGGTTCAAAGTAGAGGAAAATGATCAATCACTCTTTTTCTTTACTAACTACTGGCATCAGCACTTTTCACAATCCTGGCCTCTAAACTGGGCTTACTGACTTTGAGAGAAGATAATCGCTCAAAACATCACCCATGATTTAATGATTAGTTTGATGATCATTCCATATTTAATGACAAATTTGATATTCACTAACTCACATTCATTTATGTACTCATAGGGTTTATATTACTTTGCCTTTAGATTAGTTAGACCAGTGAAAACCATAGCAGAGTTCTAGTATGTCTTACAACATAAATACAATAATAAAGTGAGTAAAATCATAATAATGCAGAATAAAATGTTGTGCTGAATAGATAAGTTTTAAGTCTACATAATCAGGAATAAAATATGATTAAAAATGATAGGGGTGTGATCTGACTGGATACTACTGACACAAAAACAATGATTATCTGACAAAACAACAAACAAATTAGACCATTTTAATATAATCTGAGTGGTCAGTAGTGATTCATTTTGAACTTCGCTTAGAAAACACTCTCCTTCATGTGTTTAAAGCAGGATTTTAACAGAGGTTTTTACCTATGCCTGTTATCTCCTTCTTAATGAGCTGTAGCTCCATGTGTTGGATCTTGATCCTGACCAGCAGGAAGTAGATCTTCCCAACAATCACGTCCTTAAGGTGATACCTAGCAGACACACATTACAACAAAGGTGAGCCTCTATTTTAGTCTGGACGTCAAAAACCAGTCCAACAGGGGAAGAAGCGGAAATATTGATCTCACTTGGATTTGTTGTATTCAAACTCGATGTGGAGACAGTCTTCGATGCCCACCTCCATCTTGATCGAGTTATTGACATCTGGGTATGTGGCTAACTGGTGAACAATCAGCTCGTACTCCTTCACTAGGTCGGAGAGGCGGCGAACTATTGTCACCCTGAGGAAATACCTACAGCGAAAAATAAAATGATACGAGGTATGAGCCGTATGTTCAGCGAGACAGAAGAAATGTGTGAACTGTGATCCACACATGCAGCAGAATGTAACGTCTGCCTTTACTTCAGGTGAATAATGAACATACCTGAGACGGACGTTAGCTCCAGTGTAAGACTCATAAGGCTTCTCCACCTGCATGAATTCAAAGTCATAGCTCCTGTTCTGGGCGAGTTCTCCGGGTAAAGCCAGCTCTTTCACCAAGTCCACAAACTCATGGGTGTTGCTTTTATCAGAAAACAGCTCTGAAAAGCAACAGAGTAGGTTCACACTTTAACTGTTTTACTAAAAGAAATTACAAGCCTGTCTGTGTTCATAATCAGGGAGTTCCAGAGGTTTTCCATATTATTTTATTTTAGGCTTGTATGCTCTTTCAACACACTGCTCTCGTAGCTCTGTAGAAAGGGTTAGCGGAAGGTTTAGCTGCACTATGGCAGGCTGCACATGACCACCACATGGTCTGTTAAAACCTCTCAGCCATGTGAGGAAAGCCAGTCGAATACTGGTGGCAAGCAGCTTTCCAGCTACAAAAAGAATAAATCATTCAGCACGGCCTTTGAAGTATCAGAAGACACCAAATGGGTGTAGAGGCTTATCTTAATGATAAAAAAAACCAAAAAAAACAGTGGTCTGATGAAAGAGTAATTCATGCATCACTGAAATCGTGCTCACCTATTTGTCCAACAAACTCGATGCGAATGCCCTGGTGTTCAAGGCGCTTTCCTCCCTGCTTCACGTTTAGATTCACCTGGTGGAGACATGTGTGTTGTGTTCAACTTCACAATGCTGATGTGGTGGTATTTGCAATTTATAAATATCTATCACTCAATACAGAGCCAGGAAATTGTGCATTTGTTATTCCTTGGATAAAGTTACTGCCCTCTTGTTGCATTTCATATTCTATTACAACATATTGCAGTCTTAACTATCCTGAATAGGAGTTTTTTTTTTCCAGTTTGTACCCATATTAATAATCTTCATGACCTAGTTCTGTCTTTGGCAAAAGTTCATTAACCCAAACATTGAAACACTGAATTCAATACCCCCCTGAAACTCAGATTGGCTGCTACCCCTTTGATAATTACAGTATATTACTAAAAACTGGTACCATTTTATTTCAAAACGTCACATTGATGATGCGACATGTGACAGTTGATTAAAGTATGTTAATTTCATTCACTTGCTAATTTGATTGTAGAGGTGTGTTGTAAAGTCAGTTTACCTTGCCTGACACGGACTCTCCGTCATAGAAGAGGTAGTGTTTCTCCACTTTCCCATCCTCTGTCTTTAACTCGGCTGTCTTTCTGTTCTCTGCATCGTTCAGCAGTACATCTATCTCACATACCGGCCCGAACAAACCCCCTAGGAAACTCTGAAAACAGAATATGTGAGACACATCATCAGTTTATGTAGGACATGTAAGTATGTAGTGCAAAAGCCTTTACTGCTTCAAATGTGCAAGTTTGTTTTGTAATGTTTGTAATTTTCACACCTTACAAGACTATATGAATTATAAATGGAGCTGACACAACTGATTATTGCAGACAACACTGTGATTTGCAAATGTTATTTCAGTCTACTAGCTTGGTCAAGAAAAATACACATATTACTCAGCATTTTGACATGCTTAACACTTTAAGAAGTATAAAAATACAAATTCAGTAATTTACATTGTGCATTTTTTTTAACACAGTACCCCTCTCTGCCAAGTTACTGAATACAAAATATCACCATACACACAGTGGACATTTGCCTTTACATAATTGCACAAACTGATACTGACATTTTATTTTTTGCGAGGCCCGAAATGGGTCTAATTCTATAATCACTGTAAATCAGCCTTGATAACAGTTTTTTTATGTTTTGAAAGCTTAAACAGCATATTATACTGCACAATATTATCAGGTTAGCAGTAATTAGGTTATCAGTCATTTAATGAAATCAGCATTGTCAACCTTAATCGTAGTCTCATTGCCAATTCAGCTAACAATTTAATAAGTGAAGACAAAAAAAAAGAAATAATGCCAATCAAATCTCATGCACATGACAAATTTATCACCCATATGTAAAGTGGCTTTCCTGAAGAGGGTGAAACACCACTTTTCAATCTATGGATTCTAGTTCACAAACTGATCTGCAGTTTGTTCATGCACATGCTCCATGGCCTCTGTCATCATGTGCACAGTTCCTTCCTTTTCTAGTCAGGTATAATGATAACATCTATTGTTTTGTAAACTCATTCATTCATTTATCACTGGCTGCACTGCCACATTATTTGCCTCTGAGCTGGTGCACACAGTCACAAACACATGCTTCAGCAGCAAATCTGGAGGCATCAGCAGATCGTGAAGATGTCACCAGGGACCAATCAGAGGCTGGACACGCGTGGGAAGCTTTCTTTGACTGTATCAAAACACCTGCATTAATATGTACCACTCATTAAATGAAGTGTACCAACCTACAAGTCAGCCAAGTCACTGGGTGTGAACCATACACATGAAATCTCAATGTTATTTCATTGAATCAATAGGGAATTAGTGGTTTATCCAGTAAAGGTGCAAAACAAAAGAACAATAATAGTGTGATTTAGATAAATTGTTGCTGTAGTTCAACATCTGCCTCTGACATACTTACGGATACAACTTCTCACGGAGCAAACCATCCGCTAACATCAACATCTGTTATGTTCTCTCATCTCTACTTTTAAGCTTCAACACAGAACATCCTTAGTAGCCTTTTGTCAGTTATTAATGACTGTGTTTGTTAATTGTTATTGAGCGTCCCGTACCGCTGCTAGCATAGACGGCCTCGTACACCGCTAATTCGACCAACACAGTTAGCTTTCCTGTCACGTTTTAATAATAAAAAGCTGCTGCCGGGAAAAACCTGAACCCTCTGTCGATATTGGGTTTGTTAGAATATTCGTCCCGGTCCGGTTCGGTGCGGTCCCGGAAGCTAATGTGTGTTTTTACACTCACCATGACGGCCGTCTAGACAGCTGAAGCTAACAGTTAGCCTCGTTCCGTGTAGCCAAGCCCGTGTCTGAACCAGGAGGTAGTATCAAGGCTGGGCGTCATGTGACACGGGTCGTATGGTCGTGGGCGGGGGTGTGGGTGGGTGTGGGGTTACTGGAAACACCCACGGGACGGGACGGGACAGGACTAGATAATTAAAGCATCCGGTAGGTAATTTCATCTCTAATGTGGGAGAATTTAGAAATCACTGTTTCCAGGAATGTGAGCAGAAAACGGTTCATAGGCTGTGACCCATTACTGGATGAGTGGCATGTTTATTTTATTTTATTTTTATTCATTTTTATTTAGTAGCTGATTGCTAACTATAGAGATTTTTGTGATAAATACAAACTTAGAAAATATATGATAATTGAAGAAGTGCTAAATTAAGATGAGTAAAGTAATAAAAAGAATATAAAAATTTTAAATATTGCATAATAAAAAATCTATACATATACAAATATTTACAGACCAGAAAAATGTGCAGTGAAAACAACTGCGCATAAGATTGCAAAAACAATGTTCCAAAGTTAAGTATGATTTTAAGTGGTAAAATCATTGATAAATTTCTCCTAGGTATCAGTCTCCTACTCCCTCAGTTACATTTAGTATTTAATCTACAGTCACATCTACAATAGTAAAATGCAAGACACACATGAATACAGCAGTGATTCCACAAACACTATTTAGTAAAACACTGACAAGAACCATTTTTCTGCACAATCTTTCAAACTTTAAGTATCACACTTGTGTAAATGATTCTACTGTTTTTAATGTTACATTTTTACTTGCGGTGGAGTATTTTACTTTTCTGAAATAAATTATGTAAGCACTTTCTCTGCCATTGAATACAACATTATTCAGAATGGAAATCACACTGTTTAAGCAAGCACTTCACTAATATATTAATTCTAAAGCTTTTATTCTTTTATTGACACAATACTACCCTAATCAGCTAAAAGCAAAGTATGTTCTTGAAGAATACAGTCACAAATTAAGGAATATACCTGTAAATAAGGGCTATTCATCTTAACTAATTTTAACTCAAGCTAAAGCAGCTTAGAATGACATCTAGTGACTGAATGCAGTCACTTCTGTTATGAAACTTCTAAAATACTTCATGTGGATTTTGTGAGAGGAAATTGTGACTTTGGTTTCAGAGCTCACTTCAATCTAAAAATACATTTAACAACCTCTAAAAGTGATGTGTATTAAAGCTGAGGTACTCATTGAGGAGTAGAACTTGGATTTTCTGATAAACAGCTCCATTTTGAGGAGTAAACACTTTATTCCTGGATCTAAATATTTAAAGGTTGAGTCTCATGAACTGAAGATAACAAATTTTGTTTTTTACTTTTTGGACTTATTTATAGTACATGAGTAACACTTGCATTTGTTAATATAATATTTCCGATCTAAAGGTTTTATTTTTTGGTCTAAGTACTGCTGTCATTTAAGACAGAACTTTTTTTTTTTTAAATGATATTATCAGCAATGTATGTATGACAATTATACATTGCTGATAAAGACAATAAAGACATTATTGTCTTCCACAGGTCTTGAAAAAAATAGTTAAAGTTTTAGGTATATACAATGTTATATAAAAGACATTTTACCCTTGGAACAATTTATTAAGACATTTCATACCAATGTGGCTTATATTTTATAATGAGATATAAACTGACACATAAACATGTTTTTGTCATTGATTAATCTGTTTAATATTTTCTCAATCATTTAATTGTTTAGTTTAAAAAAAAAGTCAGAAAATGGTGAAAAACTCTCTTGTTTACTGTCCACAACCTAAAGACATTCAGTTTACTGTCACAAAAGAGGAAAAAATCCAGAAAATATTCAAAGTTGAGCAGCTTTTTTCTTAAAAATATACTCAAATTGCTTATTAACCTGTTCAGACCGAGGGTCTTCTCCATCTCCCTCTGTCTGAAAAGGTTACTAACCCATGATTTACATTTAGTTTGCATCCTAGTGTTTGTGTATATATATATATATACATTGCTGTATTCAAGCTGCATTTACTCTGAAACAGCATATTCGATAATGATTCTGACACTTCTACATCAATCTCACAAGTGACATTTTTCATTTGACCCAGATTCCCTGAGAAAAACATTGTTCCTTATGCAATATACTCCATTCATTTTGGCAATTTTCAGCTGGTAGGCTGAGAAATGGGCTTAGGGTTGAACAGGTTAATTATCAAAACAGTGGTTGAATAATTTCATCAAGGACTTACTCAGTCATTGATGAATTGTTACCACTCTAATGTGCACATAAAGTGTTGAGACACAATAACAGTCACAACATACTCCCAGGTATTATGACAAAATATTCTGATGCACGTCTAAATAATGTTGTTATAAATCCTTTATTGATGGATGTACAGTATTTCAGATGCAACTTACACAATGCAGAGCATTTTGAAATGCATGTATGTAAATGATACATGTTAGAAATATGTTACAGCTCACAGTGGTTAAGATTGCATGAATTCACTCTATTCCTGAGGGACTTGGGTGTGCAAGATTGCAAACCAGAATTTCAACAGGCTCCAAGGAGGTTCTGTAAAGCTCCTGATTGGGTGTAAATTGCCACAACATTTAAGTAAAGGGATCATATAATATAAATAAGTCTTTGTTTTTCTTAATGGAACACAGCTCCAAGCAAATGGAAACATAACGTCAAAGAGTGAGCAATGGGTGCACAAAGACATTATTGTATTGCACAGGTCTTAAATTGGTTCTAAAGCATATTTTATGGTTTATATTTAAAAGCATATACTTACATATCTTTTTCCACAAGGAAGCACAAACAAAGGTCACTGCCAACTTCAAATAGCTGTGTCTTATTTAATTTTAATTAGCCAACAACTTCTAAAACATTTACAGTTTATTTCAATAACAATTTCCATCAGTAGCACTGAGAATAATAAGAGACAGAAATTTGGCCTTAGTCAATCCGAGTGACCAAACTGATTCACAGTGGGGTGGTGATACAACATCTGCTTTACTCTTTTATGTGTCAGACTTGGAAACCGATAGATGGTGGTCTTGTACTTATGTGTGTGTTTGTCATTGTGTGTGGATGTACAGTCTACAGCTGCAGAAGGTGGTCTTCTTTCAGCTCATGCTCTGCTGGTTTTGCTTCACCATTCAAGGACAAGCTTGGGAACAACTTCATCATGCTCCTGGAATTCCCACGGCCACCTACAAACAAAGGAACAAGAAGTGATCAGACCTCATGGTTCTGGAGTGAAAGGAGAAAACATCTGCAAGTTAAAAGTCCTCAGTGTCAACAACAGTTACCTTTGTATAGCTTGAAGTCATCCTTAGCCCAGGTTTCCCCAGAGCCTGTCTCGCTTTCAGCTGCTTCAGTGGCTTGGTCCGCCATAAATGGAGAGTCATATGCAGAGCCTTCATAGCCACCAGAACCTTCTTCAGGCATGAAATCCATAGGTGACTCCCCCTCTTCACTGAGCATTGATGTTTCCTCCTTTTCCAACACTTCCTCCACCTCACTCTCCTCTATTGGTTGTCTCTCATCTTCCACTGGCTCCGCCTCCCTGGAACCAGAATTAAAGATCAATCCTTTCACAAACAATATCAAACCAGTCATGGAACTTTTACGTGGAAACCTGAAGGTATCAGAACACAAAGATTGAGAGTGGACTCAAAGGGAAGCAGGAAACGTCTAGTGCCCGGTAGATAAGCTTCAACATTGACCAAAAAATTCTATAACTTTTCAGCAAAAAGGTTTGGGAGGAAACAATACGTCTGCACCTCCTTTTGACTTTGTAGAAAATCAACTTGATAATGAAAGATTTTGGCTGCTAACAGGTGTTTTTTCAGAGTTGTTGCTGGTGGGAGTTAAATATGTGATTGACTGATTTAATGACCAATTGCTGCTGTTATTTCTTCATTAACAGAAGCATCATGGCAGCTCGTATAACTGTCTTATTTGATACTAAAAGCTGTTAGTTTTCACTGGTGTCAAATGTTAAGGAGTGAGCTGACAAATATGAAAGCATCATAAGCTGTGAACCAAAACTAATGTCAGTCTTATTGACTGTTTAATGTCATTTTTGCAGTTGATAACATGTCTGAGTGCAGCTTCACACTGTCAGATGGTTCATCTATTGGCATTTCTCTAAGCATTACAACATTTTTTATTTATCTTATTATTTGTCATGATGTCATGATTTTGTTCTTTATACTATTTTCTGCAGTTTTTTTATCATATGCTTTTTTTTTTTTTTACTTTGTTATATATTGTATTTGTTCTATAGTTAGTAAGAGCTGAGGATAAACCTGGGTCAAATTCTAAATTGCTTGTGTGCACAAACTTGGCCAATAAAGTTGTTTCTTATTTATAGGAAAATACTCTAAAATATAACAAAGCCATTTGTAATCATTTGTGCAACTGGTGTGGAAACCTGTAGCTGTCATTGCACAAAAACTGAAAGTAGACTTTCAAAGAAACATTAATATCTAGAGCCCTGAAGATAAACTTCAGCAATTAAAATATTTGCAGATTTAGGGATTCTGTTTTGCAGAAAAGTGCATTAAATTTTCATTTTATATAATTTTATTATGTCTCATAGCGTGACGCAGCAGCTCTTTAAAATATTTGTGAAGTTGTGGATGTTGACTATCTAAAACATAATATATTTACTTTCATGTTACATTGTGACATTTTCACATTGTAACACACAAACTGAACTGTGCCCTTAAGACTCTATAAATTCACACCATTTTACTTTATAAACAGAATTTCTTTCAGTCCTTGTTGACATACAGTCAAAGACTCCA
>JAPQRQ010000018.1:36519929-36536790 GCA_037367365.1 Apogon talboti | reverse complement strand
TATACACACACCCAAAACAAATTGAGGGTCATCCTTATATTAAAAGGGCATCACACAAAGTCCAGAATAAGCTGACTGCTGCAGTTTGGCATACTTATGTATTTTTGGTCAAGGAAGAGAGTAGCAAAAACGGCAAGTTGATAGGACCAATATTTTCAGAGATGTTAGTAATTTTGGAATACAATAGCCTTATAATCACGTTGCTATGCCTAGAATGCTTTGGCAGTGACTGCTGGACAAATGCGGTACAGCATGCACGAATACACAGCATAAAAACCACCACATCTAGAACCTGTGGATCCCCACAGGTCAACGTGCTAGTATTTGTATTAATTATTAAATTGTCTGATTGTCCCTATTTTCCCCTTCAGAACATTCAATGATAATATAATTTATTATATACATACAATACACCATGCTTTTAGTGAGATCAAAACCTACCTCGCACTTTGACAAACCCTTAAAGACCTAGAACTATTTTCATGGTGACCTCATGGCGAGTCAATAATGTTTCCCTGTTCACTCCAGCGCCTCTGAACATCCAGATGGATCATATCTAATGCTGCTAAAAAGCTGAAAAACTGCATTTTTGCCTGTTTCTTTTTTTTTTTTTTTTTATGAAACATTTCAGATCAGTACAAGCTTCTGATTGCTGGTGGCTGTTTAGGTCTTTGAGGGTTAAATATTACACACTTTGTTTTTAGGATAAGAATTCTTCACTTTTAACTGAGTAAAAAGTAAAAGTAAAGTGTTAAAATATAGTACAAGAAATCCTATCAAATCAACAGGCCAAATAATAATAAGAACAAGAACAATTCAAACAATGCTGTTTTAGTTGTCTTTGCCTGTTTATTTGAACAAAACTCAGAGAATCAACTCATTAATCAGGGAAAATATTACACAAAGACAATAAATTAATATGAATGACACATGACAAACACACACAGTAGGTTTGGTCAGCACTGACAAATTTATCTCCCACAGCCATTCACAATTGTAGCCCAGACACTCTAAACTTAACCATGAGGGCAGCTTCCAGTCAGATCTAAATGATTACACTGCACCCTGTTTTCATTGTGTATTAATATTGCTGACAGGCACAACAATATCACAACTGAGCTGCCTGTGTGTTCCTGTGTTTAAATAAATGTTGATGAATGAAATCCATATGGTCAGTCACAATGTTGCATAAAATAACTTTAGATGTTCTTCATTAAATACCATTGAAATCTGTATTACGAACAAAGTGAAAAAGTGATACAAATATTAAAGGCAATGACCTAATAGTGAAATATCAGTGAACGATGATTGTTTAAGTGTCTTTGCAAGTGTGTAGCAGACACCAGACAGTTAACCATGTGTGTGTCCTTAAATATTTTTAAAAATGTAAAAAGAAATCCTATCAGCTGACCTTAGTTCTTAGAGGAATATGTCTGTTTTTTTCTGTTAATACAGAAAAGGGATTAAAATCTACAGTAATAACACTCTATTGTCGGATGACAAATGTTGAAGTGCCACATTTTTAATATGATGCGATTCATGAGTTTTGATGTCCAGGTTTAGGCAGCTGTTGGAGGAGCATGGTGTCTCTCAATCTGCTTCAGTCTGTCACTAAGATGACTTCTTCTCCATGCTGAAATATTACAGAAAGAGACAAACATACATCAACTTCTTTTTTACTACATAAGTAACATTTTATGCTTTTTCATTGTTTTTAAACTTAGCTCTTTTCCCCTGCATTCCAACAATATGTAAATATTGGCTGACTTTCTCTGATCTATACTGTGGCATAACTAAGGTGCAGACAAAAAAATCCAATAATCAACTTCCAGACATGAGAGTTAAAAAAGGGCCAGTCTCAGAGTAACAATAAAACAAATCTGTTGTTTGATACTGAAGAAGCATGGTGGATTCAATGAACAGTGATTAAATACGTCTGCATTTTCCTGTGATTATACATGAATCTTAACAGAATTCTGATCATGTTTAATTTTTGCAATTAGATCCAAAAGTCAATAAAAAAGTCAACAATTTGGATTTTTCTATAATTAGACAACTGTAGAAAATTATACACAGCCTCAACTTTCGGAAAAACGCAACAGATGAAATCTTTTCTGATAGATTGTGTTGCAGAGATTACTATTTAATGACACAAAGCCCATTCACCTTGATAATAAGAAAAAAGAGTAAAAGTATATCTTACTTGTATTTGATGAGACGACCTCCTTGGACTAACTGAGCTGACTCATTGGTCAAATGGCATGCAAACAGCAACCAGTTGCGGGGCTGCACTTTGTAGGCAAACCTCATGAAGAGCAGTGAGTAGCAGCACAGAGCTGAGAGGAAAGACAAAAGAATTCTTTACAGCCCTGCTGTCCGATATGACATTTACTGGACGCTTTCTACTCTTACTTAAACATGTAGTATAAGTATGTCACCTATACTTATTGCCGTATAAAGTGGTAGAAAAGAAGAATATTTTTAGAAAATCTATTTCAAATAATGTACAGGACACAATCCTGACTCTTATTATTTGAAGTAGAGCAGAAAAAGACAGAGATATTATGTACATCTGGGTTTATCAGTGCATACTATGGGTCTGTGTGTCTTACCAAAGGTCATTCTGCCACTGATAATCTCAGGGCTCTTCTTCATATCTGAGATGGCTGCAATAGGAAGACCCCAGTTTGCCACAGGACCCCAGAAATGCTGCATAAAAACCATCACAAAGCAATTACATTAAAGCATGAGATGGCCATTGAAAATAAGGGGAAAGGTAGACAGCAAGCACACAATTGTCAAAATAGAAAGAAATAATAACATAAAATCAATTATGTCAAAAATATGAATATGAAAATATGACTACACTTAATGAAATGAAATGCGAGCACATCCAGTATGGCATTAACAGATATTCCAACATACAGCACAAATAGTCAAATACAGTATAACTGAGACAAAACAGACTGTCATGAATGAGGATAGGCACAGATTTACTAACAGAGGGAGGGAACTGGATTGACTGACAAACGGTGAATACTTACAGTGCTGTTGGATGTTTATATATCCAGACCAACATAGAAGAGAAAGAGGGACACATAAATAAGTCATTTGTTCTTCGAAAGATACTGTAAATTGGGTTACAGGTCTGTTACTGACAATTATAAAAGTCATGAGATGACATATCTGAAAAATTTTGAGAACCCTGATGGAGAAAATGTAACCTCTTCTGTCTTCACATCACATCAAGGTTTGTAACAATGGACTGTGTTACAGTGAAGTATTGTTAATGTTTAACTTGTCCACAGTCAACTCTCTTCCTTACTATCCATAATATCTGCTTCAAAAATGAATGATTTCCGAATTTATGGCGTGTACCATGAACCTTCTCACCTTCTTGAATATTGTTCAATTGTCATATGTTACATGTTTTTATTTGCAGTTGAAGATGGTGAGACATTGTTCAAGTAGGGGAGTCAACAATGTACCACTGCAGCAAAACTTTGTAGGCAAAGATAAAAAATTATTTTAATGTAATCTTTCATTTAACCAGCAAAACCAAATATATTTACTACCATACGATAAAGATAACCAGCACATTCTCTCAGGTTTACTTTTTCAGTCATCTTTCACAATACTCAATCATATCAACTAAATGATTGACAGTTGCAACTCTGTCTATGTGCTCACACTCACATCTACTGTCCATTTTATTTCTGTATTTCCAGCAAATTAGAGTACCTTAAAAATGTGACCACCTTAGAGACCAGATGACGCATGTAAACATATAAACGTGCGTAATCTGATCATGAACGTTGTTATATGTGACAAATCTGTGACAAGTGCACACATTTCACAAGAACGTCATGTACACATTAACGAATCACCTGATATGTCAACAAATAACAAAAGAAAAGGGGCATCACCATCACAACTCAATTTAGCTATAAAATTCAACACAAAGTGTAATGTGATTTTATTCGCAGGTAGCTCGATATAGAATTACAAATGAGCTTAACCAGACTAATGAGTTCTTACAGTTGGACAACTTCTACAGAAAGAAGTTAGCTACTTCAGGGCTAACTAGCTTAAAAAAATAACCGCTACTTATGCATGATCAAGCGCCACCGACAACAGTTCAAAACTGGTGAAAAGGCAGCGAAGCCTGGCTATAATGGTGGTATATTGTAAACTTAAACTCTGCTAACGGTTAAACATTAGGAGACAACAGTAAACTGGGTTAGTCACCCAAAGGCCAACTTGCTAACTACAGCATGTTTGCTAATATCGAAATCTAGCAACGTGTTACACATACCTTGTCAAATAATCCCTGAATTCTTTACTCTTCAGGTGATCGATAGCTTTCCGTGCAATTGTCCCTGCCATGGTTTGAGGTGTCTCTGTTGCAGGTTAGAGGTGCAACGGCGTTAGGTTGAAGGGCGACTGATTGCTCAGCTCAAAGGACGACTGGTGGTCAAATACAGACAAAACATTACGCTTTACGGCACTGTCGCAATCTGTCCACAGTATTGAGTGTCAAGGTGTACGTTGTCACAACACACCACTAGTCGGCAGGGCATCAGGAGAACGGATATGAGGTAGAATTTTTTTAGGACAATGCCCCTGGTTTGAGACATTTAAGTGTGAAAATGCGAACCCTTCCTTCCTTCTCAAATTACTAGGAGTCGTAAAAAGGCAGCAAACGACCATGAGTTGGTGGAGCGTCTTAACCGAAGGCTTATACTTAAGGTTTTAAAAACGATATAGTTACAGTACGTCACCTGCCGGGGTATTTTATCTTCACCGTCCTGGCAGTCGTGGTATTACGAGTACAGAATGATTTATCCACATAGTACACAAACTTTACGTGTTTTCTTCGCTGTTTATTAATTTCAATTTCGTTTCAATTTCTAATCTACACATCTGCTAGTGCCACAAGCCCAAACTCAAAATATTCTATAACAAATGAAATCAATGTAGCTTAATTTTAACTTCTGTATTTGATAAAATTTACGGAACAGCAGCACATTTTTCAACCCAAAATCAGATGTTAAGCTCTCATTGAAGCTAAATGGACTTTAAATGGCTTTTGTGAACTTCTGAGGAAAGAAGGCAATGGACGCCTTCCTGTTTTAGACTTTGATACCGATCTATGTGGTGTATTTCTATGTCCAGCTCAAGCGCAAGCTCGGGCGCGCACACATGCGCGTTCCTTTCTGTCCGCGTGCCCGTGGTGTACCCTGTGTGTCCACTGTGAGGGTTTCCAACGTGAGGTGAAAATGCCATCAAAAATCATCTTTGAAGACGAATGTCAAGCCATGGAGGAAGAAGTGGACACCGGATCGGACGTTAAAGTTGTGAAGGTGAGCAGATTCGGACGATTTTACTCTTAACTCACTGAAAAAGTCGGAACGTCTGTTCCGACTCCTGCCGTGTTAACATGTGGCGGAACATGTAGCTAACCGGCTAGCTAGCTGTCTACAAACAAATGTTAATTGTTAACATAATTGTATATACATGCCCACAGTGACTATCGATTAATAATAATGTGTATAGTGTATTGACTTCGGCGGTGACCGTTAATATCTGCTGGTTTTACGATCTATTGTTAACCTAGCTAGCTATTTAGCTTAGCTTATATATCACGTGGCATGCCCACGTGTTGGTAGGTGCCTAAGTATGACTGATCTATGCGTTTAAACTGTATTTGAGTAAAAAGTACAACGTATAATGACGGACATATCTCAGGTACGCGTATTATAGTTATATACAGGAGTTGTAATTGTGCTCAGGGTGCCACGTGATGACGTTTATACAGCTGATCAGGTCAGCTGTTCGATACAAACACAAAACACAACTCACAATATGAGTTCATGATACAACTTTACCAGGACGACAGTAATGTATGTAATAGTAGTTTTATTTCTAGGTAATCAATGTGGTAAATCCCATTGGTTAAGTTTAAGTAGGAATTTGATTGTTTACGTAACGAAGCCAAGAATGCACAAACAGGCCTGGTACTTGGATTACAACAGCTAACAGTGCACTTTCAAAAGTTGCAATGTAAGGTTACATATGATATATAATGTTACAATAACGAAAATTAGTTCTTAAGTGGTAGTTCAATAAGAGTAAAATAACTTGTTTTGATGAGTAACTACTGATATGCAGAAATCAGTTAGTCAAATAGTCAAGGCACAGTCAACATTTATGTAAGAACTGACTAATATTAATGTAGGGTTGGAGGAGATTTGTGTTGTACTTAATGGAGATGAGTTATTGCAGTGTTGTAAAAATGTTTTATTGTTTTTTTCCTAAATGAATGGTGTACAACAATTCAACAACTCCTTAGTTGGCCAGATTTTTTTCTTCCTCTTATTATTCTTGTTGTTATTTTTTTGCTTTGGGTGGTAAATGATGATGTCACGACTTATCAACTTGAATATACTGATTATTCAACTTTTGATGTAAGTGTCTTTCATACTATAAACATAGAAACCTGGTTTAATTTGCAATAAAATTAACTTTATACAAATACCATGATTGCAAGTATGTAATTTTATTTAAAAAAATTTCTTTACTCTGGTTTTTAAATGTAGAATAAGATCAAGGAGGGCAAGAAGCTGAAGAAGAAGAATAAGTTGGAGGATGGAAAAGAGCAGGAAGACCCAGACTGTGAACCTCCAGCACCGAAGAAGAAAAAGAAAAAGGACAAGCTAACAGCGGACCAAGTAAACGGACACATGGATGAGGCTGCAGATGTGAATGGAAACATTAAGGATGATGAAACACCAAAAAAGAAAAAGAACAAAGACACAGAGGTCAGTGCTTTGTATGAAGAAGGCAGTGATTGCCGTCATAATTGTTGTTATTGGTATTTGTCATAGCAGTTTCTTTGTCTGTGAAAGCCAAATTTAGCTTTTGTCTGCCCATAGTATAACACTGCTTACAATCTTCATTTTTTAGAAAAAGGAGAAAAAACAAAAAAAAGCAATTGCTGAGGAAGCAACCAACGGACATTCCTACCCAAACACCCCAGACCAGACACCGTCCCAGTCAAGCGAGGACTCAGCCAGTGACAGCGATAAAGAAACAGTAAGTCTCACACAGAGAGCAGGGCTGCATAATTAATCAAATCACGACGGTAATCTATCAGCCTGTGCCATTATATAATCAGTTAATGATCTAGATTTTGATTTGTCTAATTTTAGAATTATGAGAAACAAATTAAATGGTGACATTTAGCAGAGAGTATTAGCGTGTTAAATACAATGGATACCGCTTCTTTTTTGTATTTTTTTAATGCTATCTTAAGGTTATGTGTTTTGGGGGAAGAAAATACCAAGGTAAACGTCTAAGCAGTATCTTGTCTTTGATAACCAAGCAAATAAACTCAAATGAATTGGCAATCACAAATCATAATATTTCTCACAATAATTACAAGATTACTTAGAGTTGTAACTTGTCTTACAAAAAATAACCGACCACACAAGCAATGATGTTACAATCTCTTTTCAACAAGTGACTAATACTTGATTTTGAGGTGCTTGTAATTATGGCTGACCGATATGATAAAAACATTTTCATCCTCTCAGTGTAATAATAGATATACTACTGTCTTCAAACACAGGAAAAACAAGCAATAAGAGAAAAGAAATGTACTGAGTTTTGATTTTTGACTTAAAAAGGTGAACTTGAAGGCAACATTTCATCCATGTACAGCCTTAGGATGTTTTCTCTCCAAATTGAAAATATATCTACCTATAGTGCTTCACATGTCACATTCATTTCCTCTATTTAATAAGCTGTTAGATCTGTCCATATTAAATACAAATGTAGAAAATGTATTATTGTTACCTACATAGATTGTATTGCATTCCCATTTTGAGATTGTTTTTGTGGCCCAACCCCAGCTGTAATAGATTCTGTAAGTAATAAATAAGAGGCTACAATAATTAAGGTTAATTTAAATGCTGTTGGTGTCCTGAGTCACTATGTACAAAGCACAAATTGTTCTTATTGTGTGTTCATGTTGGAACTGAAATACGTTTCTCGCAAAGTACAGTTTCATAAAAAGTCAGTGCAAACATGAAAACACACACAGTGACACCCAGCACATCGAATACACCCCATCATGCATCTGTGAGTTAAAAATGCTTCAACCTGTGTGGAAAATTCCCCTGGAGATTTGCTTATCAGAGCTAAGAGTCTCCAAGTCCAAGAGTCTGTCATGGACAGTTAGGTTTTTGTAGAAAATGGTGTCTACAGTGTCACAACATCACTAATCTGACATAAAGCGGCTGTATTTGCATGAGTAATATGAGGCTGAAGCTGTCTTTGAGTTTGGTGGGAACTCTGTGATAGCATTAGCCGTGGAAGGACCTATCAGTTTAACAGCTGCACGTACAGACTCTGTTTTTATTTGTTTAGGAATTAACACCAGAGCAGAAGGAGGGAGCTTTCTCCAACTTCAGGATCTCTCCCGGCACAATTGTTAAACTACAAGGTAAACATGACAAAATCTGCACGCATGAGTACCTTTCTTGTTCTTTCTTTCCTCTCAGGATTAACTTTAGTTTTATTTCGGTGTATTGTGTTTATCACCACAAAACCAGGGAAGAGAAAGGTGACAGAGCCCGTGTCACCTTTCTTTCTTGCCAGTGGTGCGTCTTGCATGATATGAGGAACAAAATCGCTTTTGCATATCAATCCTGACTGAAGAGCAATAAATAAAGTTCCTGCCAGGTTATCCACTCACCACGGGTCATAGCATTGCATCACTGTGCCTGAAAATGAGTGAAATGTAACAGATACAACTAGACGTTGTTTATCTATGGCTGCCGATGGAGCCGATGAAACTGGAGCCAATACATACGTGACTACTGCACATTCATCTCACCTGGGAGTGAATGCTGATTGTTGGTGGTGGTACCCTTTCACAGCGAGGACAAAGGCCAGATGTCAGCGTGTTTTCTCCCATGCAGTGTGAAATGAGCACTAGAGTCATTGTCACCTCCCTGGCTGGAGACCAACAGTGCTTTGGTAGATGTCCAATTACTGACATGCTGCTGGTCTGACTTACTTTGATCAGACATGTGGAAAAATTTGTTTTAAGATGTAAATATTTTGTGCCAAAAGAGTTAACATTGAGATTCTGAGCTGCTGAGTTTCTTTAGGGCATATGAAATTACAAACCCTGTTGTCCCTTTTTTTTTTTCCCCCCCTCCATCCCTTGCTCACTGTCACCTCCCTTTCTCTTTGTCCCACTCTCAGCTCGGGGAGTCTCTTACCTGTTTGACATTCAGGTGAAGACATTTAATTCTGTGTATGACGGGGAGGATGTAATTGCCCAAGCCCGAACAGGAACAGGGAAAACTTTCTCCTTTGCCATCCCGTTGGTGGAGAAGCTCCAGACGACCCAAGGGGCAATAATAAGAGGTCGCGCTCCAAAGGTGCAGATACACAGCAACTACTGTAAACAGCATCAGTCACAGGCCCAGAATCAGCCTCTATCTGAATATATCTGCATGTCTAAGTGTTTTTTTTCTGTCTGTAGGTTTTGGTGTTGGCCCCAACCAGAGAGTTAGCCATCCAGGTCGCAAAGGACTTTAAAGACGTCGCCAAGAGGGTGTCTATTGCCTGTTTCTATGGTGGCAGCTCATACAATCCACAGAGTATGTGTCACATAAACAAACCCAAGCAGCTCTTTCATGTTGTAAATATTTTCTTCATTATGTAAATTGAACTCCTTGCTGAAAAGCTCTTTGGTGTTATTGACAGGAATTACCTAAGCACATGTAAAAAAAAAAATACCATAAATTGCTCCTTGAATTTTCAGTCTCATAGTTTTTTTGTTTTCCAAATGCGTTTTACAGCTGCTCTTGACTAAGTTTTCTTAACATATTTTGCCGCGATACTCACTAGACTAATATCTGTTTGTCTTTCCCTCTGTAGTTGATGCCATCCGTAACGGTATTGATATTTTGGTTGGAACCCCTGGCCGTATCAAAGACCATCTCCAGAACAATAAGCTGGACCTTTCTAAGGTCAATCATGTTGTACTGGATGAAGTTGACCAAATGCTGGACATGGGATTTGCAGAGCAGGTTGAAGAGATTTTGGCTTCATCTTATAACAGAGGTAAAGTGAATCTTTGACTTGAAATAAGAAGTGAAACTTTAAGTATGTTCTGTCCTCAGTATATGCCCGTATATTTTTTTTGTCTGTATGAAGTACTGCTGTAGGTGTTGGGTCTGTGTTATGTATTGTTTACAATGTAGCTCAGGGATCTGCAAAATGTGTTTAAAAAAAAGAAAAATTAATGCCCATCATCGTAAGGATCTTTGTATTTTTCTCACATTGGTGCTAAGTATTTGTGGACATTATCTTTCAGATGGCGAACCCAACCCACAGACTCTGCTGTTTTCAGCCACCTGCCCAAACTGGGTCTATGATGTGGCCAAGAAATACATGAAGCCAGAGTGTAAACATGTCGACTTGATTGGCAAGAAAACTCAGAAGGCTGCAACAACTGTGGAAGTAAGTGTGTATCTGTGTGAAACAAACTGTCACATATGAGAGGTTAAAGATGCAGTCACAGCAGTCTTATTTCTCAGGCCTCAGGCAGAAATAGTTTAAGTATTTTACATTTCTACATATATTCTACATATTTCACATAAAAGTTGACGTTTGTCTAAATCGGGAAAGGCCAGTTGATTGATTTCTAGCAAGGTTTCTCTATTTGTTGTAAAGCTTTAGCTATTCTTTTATCAAATTTGGTAGTTTATTCACTTTGTGTTGAGAGTTACTGATCTTAAGTACTTAACAGTTTTAAGTCTTAAAGCTGCATATGGTGAAGTCTGAGGAAAATCCCCCCCACACACTTTTTTTTCCTCTCCCTTTTTTTTTTAATGCACACCTTCCCACAGCAGCTCTCTGTTCTAGTCCATGTCAAAAGACTAACTATATCATAGATATTAGAAGTATTATTGGACATAGTTTCACAGTGCTGTAGAAAGGCGAAATTTTTTTCTGAGCATCTGTGTTGAGTCAGAGAGTAGAACAGTGGAGTCATGTGAAATTTTAATAATGATTGGTAATTACAGCTGTCTCACATATTGAAACCCTACCAAAAAGGTGCAGCATTTTTTTTTTTAGCAAATGACACCAAAAATGATCAACTACTGCAACTTTAAATATAATCAGCTAACATTATCATTCGTAGACCTGGGAACAGGACGGTAATAACTGACAAAGTTGACCTTGAACTAAAGTACAGTCAACTAAAGAGATAAGGTACAGAGACTGAGCAGGGCCTGATGGGTAGTGGCGAAACCACGCCTCTCCTGTCATTGGGAAGTAGCTCCAGTTGTCAGGAAACAGCATCTACACCACGGTAGTCTTCATAAAAAAAACAAAGAAACCTCTGTTCTCTTCTCACCTCTTAATTCTCCATCCTGTCTCTCCTCTGTAGCATCTGGCCATCGCTTGTCACTGGTCGCAGCGTGCGGCCGTGATAGGTGACGTGATCCAGGTTTACAGCGGCAGCCACGGCAGAACCATCATCTTCTGTGAGACCAAGAAAGAGGCCAACGAGTTGTCCTTGAATGCATCCATCAAGCAGGTACATATGTGTGGAACTTCAGAAACCACTTGTTGCTTCACATTTTTTGTCGGAATAGATTACCATAAAACTGGTTTGTCTTTATGAATTAATCCCTTTCTAAATGTGCTGGTGTGTGTTTGCTTTCAGAGTGCACAGTCCCTCCATGGTGATATCCCTCAAAAACAGAGAGAGATGACACTGAAAGGCTTCAGGAATGGAGCCTTTGAGGTTCTGGTTGCAACCAATGTTGCAGCCCGTGGCTTGGATATCCCAGAGGTTGACCTTGTGGTCCAGTGTTCACCACCCAAGGTACGATGCATTTACAATAGTCAACAAGATTTTAAAGACTTGGATTTCCTTTATTGTACAGAGACAGAAGAGCCTCTTCTTTTATTATGTAGATTTAACATTCAACTTTAAAACAAGATTTGATTTGTATAAAACAGAAATTAAAGTATTAACATTTGGATACATCAGATCAAGTGTTCCCAAAGTCATATCTTAAATAGTTGTGGTTAATAAATAGAGCAGGACTGATAAAGGTTAATTAAAAGATGAATTAACTTAACATGTAAAGTGTGAACCCCACACATTTTCATTAACAGTGAGGCATCGATGATAAATGTCATCTTTATTGTCTCTGAAGAGCCTTTTTGTCTGTGCTTGTACTCAGGACGTGGAGTCTTACATCCATCGCTCAGGGCGTACAGGCCGAGCAGGAAGAACTGGAGTTTGCATCTGTTTCTACCAGAGAAGAGAAGAGGACCAGCTGCGCTATGTTGAAAACAAAGCTGTAAGTGTCCGTTGCATTGAGCCTTCACCCTTTCCTTATATTTATGGATACACAGTTTACGGAACAAAAGGGGCTCTTTGGTTCTGTGATTGTACTTGTGATGTTTTAATATTTATGAGACTAAAATGCATTTAATGTTGTGTTTATCCAGTGCATCACATTCAGACGAGTGGGTGTTCCCACTGCCAATGACATCATCAAGTCATCAAGCAAGGACGCAGTCAGGTGGGTTTGTCTAACGACTGTCAGTTTGAAACAGTCACAGAGTGAAGTCTATCGGCAACCAGTGTAAACATTGTTTGTAATGTACTTTATTACCCCACCCCCCCCGAAGGGGGAGGGCGAGGGTATTGTTTCCGGTTCGGTTTGTTTGTTTGTTAGCAACTTTACACAAAAACTACTCGACCGATTTGCATGAAATTTTCAGGAAAGATGCGTGGTGGTCCAGAATAGACCCCATTAAATTTTGGGTCAAGGTCAACAAAAAGGTCAATATCACCTTGGTGGTGGTGCAGTGAGTAGCACTCGTGCCTCACAGCAAGAAGGTCCTGGGTTCAATCCCAACACCAGCATAGCATTGATAACATCAGCTGGATTGATGCCAACCTAAGCTACAATACACACGGGGGGCAGGGTTTGTTGTGCCTGGCACCACTTGTTAATGTATATGTTTTACCTGGTAGGCAGTCTTTAGTGTAATCGACCATTTTTCTAACCTGCTGTTCATAGTTGTTTTCCAGACTTAAATGGTGTCTTCATGAAAACTATCCCCTGCCGAAGTTGTCTGGCAAACTGAAGCAGATTTCCTGTTTGTAAACATTGTAATTTTCACATTTTCTTCCTTGATGGTTTCAGGTTCTTGGACTCCGTTCCAGCTGCAGCTATTGGATACTTCAGAGAATCAGCTGAGAGGCTGATCGAGCAGAGAGGAGCAGTGGAGGCACTGGCTGCTGCTCTGGCCCATATTTCTGGAGCCACTAGTCTAGAGCAGAGGTCACTGCTTAACTCTGACGCTGTGAGTTGTTTACATTGCTATATTAGCAATTGTGCCGTGTAACGTTAGCCGTAGGTCGCCATCACGTACAGCTCTACCTAACAAGGTGGCTTATGATGGAGTCACAGAAATGCATGATAACCACAACAGCAGGAGATAAACTAAAACAAGGCTTGAACATATAAACTCAATGTCTTGCTTAAAGTTGCTGGTCAAACTTATTTACTTCCTGTTTTTTTTCCCACAGGGTTACACCACTCTTCAGATGGTGTGTTCACAAGAGATGCACAATATGGGTTATGCCTGGAGAACAATCAAAGAACAGTTAGGAGATGAGATTGAGAACCACATTCACAGAATGACCCTCCTCAAAGACAAAACAGTAAGTACATTTAAATGTTTACAATATGTGAGAGTCTGCTGATGTGTACACATATATGAAAAATGTACATTGCATTGTTGATGTATTTTTATTTCAAATGTCACTATTGTAGAACATTTTGTGCTAGGCTGCTTTTTTCACACAAAAGGCCAGAGTTTGACATAAATTCAACAGGCAAAAAAAAATTTTTCAACAGGCAAAAAATGGAAAATATCTATTGGTAAATGAAAATGCAAATTGAGAACATTTGAAAAATAAAAACAACCTAATACCACAGTGTGTTAAATGAATGCAGCTACTACAGTCACATTCATAGGACACAATAGGGTTCACAAAAGTCAATATGCTATACTTTTCTAGTGTTAGCTGTTATTTTGATGGAAGTAGGCATGACTTGTTTCAAAAAGCAACACACCATCTCTTCTTTTTTTTTTTTTTTTTTTTAAACAGGGTGTTTGTTTTGACGTCCCAGCTGACAAAGTCAAGGAGATTCAGGTAAGAGCAGCAGCAGAGAACAAGATCAATTGTGACACGCCGAAGTTGACAGTCTGTGGCAGTCCTAACTCATTCTCACCTCACTGGATTGTTCAACAGGAGACCTGGAAGGATGGTCGCCGCTGGCAACTGACTGTCGCCACAGAACTCCCAGAGCTGGAAGAGAAGCAGTTCAGTAACCGTGGCAACAGAGGGTTCGGCAGTGGTAACCGCAGCGACAGAGCAGGAGGATTCAGAGGTGGAAGGGGCCGAAGTTTCGGGGGAAATGGTGGCCGGGGAAACGGTGGCCGTGGCAACGGGTTCCGGAAGAGCAGTGGGGGCCATGGCAACAACAGAGGACACAAACGCAGCTTCAGCCAAGCTTTTGATAATTGATGTGACTGATGAGACTTGCTGTCACGCTTCTAAGCTGGCACAGGCTTTCATTGGCTGTCAGTGAGAGGAATTACTGAATGGCCAAGGGGAAAGATTCTCCACCATTGTTGTTCACTGGCACAACTGTTCAGTGTGCAGTTCATATAAGGCATAGTTAATGACCAATATGCATTCTATCATTAGTATGTTAAAATATAGGATCAAGATTTGTTTGAAAATAGTCTTTTTCAACAGGTCTGAGGTCTTTTATATTATATAAACATTTACCACTGACGGTCATTTTGTATTGTCTGATGTGTGCTTCTTTTTGACAACACATTAGCTCAAACTCCTGACGCGATATATTCTCAAATGCATAAATATACTTCATTACTTGTACCATTATTAATTTGCTCTTCTTCAATTGGCAAAGGATCTGATAGAAAGACAAAACAAATCAACCTGCAGGTAATGTTAAGCTTTATTGGGCAAAAAAAGAAAACATGAATATTTCATTTAATGAGGTTGAGCTAAAGTGTTGCACTTTTTTATATACTGGGTGTTTGGGGAACAGTGGCAGTAATTAAACTGTTAAACAGTCAGATTCAATAATTACTAAAAATGCCACTTATTAGGAGTACAGGTTAAGGAGGCCCACACTGCGCTGCAGACAGTGAATACACTGTATCTGCTCTGCATGCATAAACCAGTAGGGGTCTCTAGAAGCACAGCCTTCACAGCTGAGCTCAGTGATGGATTGGTGCCTTTACCCTCAGCTCCAACCTCTCTCCAAACATGTTGGATGATTGCTTTGCAATTGCCTCTATTTAATACCTGTGTCTACTGCATCCATTCATTTGAATCAAGTGAATTATTCATTAAAAAGGTCAACCTGGGCTGTGTGTTCTCATTGAAGGAGTGTTCAATAACTACCATTTACAACTTAAATGGAGGAATTAGTTTTGTAACTGACTGGCCTATGAGACAACGTAGACGTTAGTGTGTGAAAATCACATTATATCACCTTGATGTGATATTTGGCTTTTAGAGAATATGTGTGAATGAAAATACGTTGAGGGGCAGTCTAACTGGTCAAAACACATCGCACTACTGCAAGACAGTTTAATTGTAAAAACTCAGCAATTCATAGAAAATGTAAAAAACTGACGCATTTTTTTTTCTGAGATTAATTTTTATTTTAAGAATTTAAATAGACTTCCTGGCAAAAAAAAAAACCCTAAACATTATTTAGATTAATATTGATGTTTTTATACATAAGTGCACCAATATATTTACAACAAAAGGACCAGGAAAAGGTCAGACATTTAAATACAATTTTTTTAATAACAAATGCATTTTTAGTTGAAAGACTACTGCTGTGCAAATAAAGCACTAAAAATCTCTTCACAGAGCTGGCACTGTTAAGCTTTGTGCAATGTATTTAAGTTGGAAATGATCAACCACCTCAGGAATACAGAATATTTTCAAGAAAAATTAGCAGTTTATAAAATACAATTCTTCACGAATAACACCAGTGTTCTTCATGTCTTATAAATTTCTAATACTTTATTGTACTGTTAATTAGGTGAACTTTTAATATATTTTGACTTCAGGCTTTATTTACCATTACATAATGGGGGTGTCGAACTGTTCACACATGCAGTTTAGTTTTAGTGCTTTATCTGTCTGGGTTGATCGACTAATCGCTGTTGATGGTGTGTCCGTTGACATAATGCAGTTCTTCCATATCCAGAGCAGGACTGTCCTCTTCATCATCCTAAACAGACAGGCGCACATTGTTATTCAAAAAAACAGAAATCAGTGATTGGGTTGATGAGTAATGAACAAACCTCCCAATATTTTGCTGATCATAGTGAAAATTTAGAATGAGATCTTTTTGCTGTCACTAAATTTCTGTCAGGCACATATTAAGACATCTGAAATATTAAATCACTATAAAATGTGCTGCTTTTCCACACAAAATTGAAGTCATTTCAACCCTATTAGATGTGTAATACGTGTCTATAACGACACGTCAGTGGTGTATTCTAACTATACACTTTAACAAATCTGAGATCTGGAAAGTTGAATAGTTCTGTTTTCTGCTCCTTTATGGTTTTCTGCTCCACTACATTTCAGAGACAAATATTGTCCGGTACATTTTACCACCTCTATATTTGTCTGGCAGCTTTATTTACTTTTCATTATGGTTTTTGATCCACTTCCAGTCCAGTTAAA
>JAPQRQ010000018.1:36491608-36512402 GCA_037367365.1 Apogon talboti | reverse complement strand
AAGTAAAATTAAGGATGTCAAAACATTTATTTCCCATTTTCCCCATGTTACACCAAACCTGATCATCATGCCTCCTTCAGTCGCTGTAGTTGTACCTTGTCTTAGATTCACTTAAGTTACTATTTCTTCATACAGAGGAATATTTTCAGCTCTCCAGCCAACCCTGACTTGTTCCTCCAAACTGTTGTAAAGGATTTACTCCTCACAGAGCTGAATCAGCATCTTACCTCGTCGAGTTTATGCACTTGAGGGGCAGTGAGTGTTTTCTCAATGGCTAGCTTAAGTCTCTTCTCCAGTTTCTTCATGTTATTGGCCTTGAGGATGTGCCGTGCCTGGGAGATTAAGAAAGACAGTTACTCATTAATTTCTTGTCTTCAGAAGCTCTTATGTTGTGCTTTGATCAATTTAAAAGCTTGGGGTGTTGTATAAAAAAAAGAATCCATTAATGTGTTACTGTTTCCATCATTTTTACCTGTGTGGTCAGTGCATACTGTAGCTCCTCCAGCTGGCATTCTGTCAGAATGTCTTCAGGTCCCACCTCACTTAGCTCTCTATTGAGGGTGTCCGTTAACATTAATACCAACTCCTCAAGCAGGTCATCCTCACATCTTTTATGGAGGGAGGATCTGACAACAATAGCACAAAACAACTCAGTTGCAGCTCCACTGACTTGTCCTGGTATATTATAAGTTATGATATGTAGAATATACACTGCCCAGCCAAAATCAAGTCACCACCTGGATTTAACTAAACAAATGGATAAAAGATTTCCACATTTGTTTATATACAATACTGAAAAAAATGTACTTGACCACAGAATTTCATCTCAAATCTTATGTTGTTCAAAAGGAAGTACAGTTTGATTCATATACTTCCTGTTGCATTTTCCTCCTAATTATTTGTACAAATGGGTGCAATGTATAGTTTTGTTATTTAACCCATCAAGACCCACAAAGCCACCAATGACCAAAAGCATCTACTCATCTCTACTGTTTAATACCTGTTGATCCACCAATCCTATCAATGCATGTAAATAATTGGTGTAAAATGCAGTTTGCCATCTTTTCATGGTCATCAGATATGATCCATTTGGAAAGTTACCGTGGAAACACCGTCATTTTCTACAACCACCAGTACAATTCACCAGTAATATTTATATAATAACCTTTGAACGTACTCTTGAGTTTTCATGAACATCTACATGATCAGTTAATTAAATATGGGACAATTCATTATTTACACTAAATAATGCCAAATACATAGGATAATATAATAATGAATGGTAATAAATCACTTAAGAAAGGTTAAAAACTTAGAAAAATCCATTAAGGAGCTGCCATAAAAGTTGCACGGGGTCTTTATGGGTTAACTGTCAAAACAAACACCCACATGGATTTAACTAAGAAAATGAGTGAGACCCTTCCACTGCAGCCATTGATATGTTCCAGTATGTTCTTTAGCCTTAACTGATGCAGTGAGTAGCTTCCCTTTTTTTAACTATCACTTTAAAGAGCATAAAGACTAGACTGGGTTTTGATGGAATAAGGTCATGTGATCTGATGAGTCCAGATTGAAACTGTTTCAGTGATGGGTAGATGAAGCGATTACCCATCATGCCTAGCGTCTACAGTACAAGCCTGTGGGGGCAGTGTTATCATCTGGGGTTGCTTCTGTTGGTCTAGGTCCAGCAGTGTTATGTGTCCATAAAATGATGGAAATAAATGTTTTGATATTGCATAATGTTATCGAAATGATCACAGCTACAGTGGATCCAACCAAATATTTTAAATATGAGGGGTTTCTTTTGGCCTTTGCTGAAAATAGTTACAACAGAAACTAATTTAAAACATGACAAATAAACATCTACTATATACATACATATATACAGTCACTGTCAGTATGTATTTCAATCAGTGCTACATTTTTATCCTTTATCCTTACATGTTAATTATTTACCGTATTTGTTCTTGTAGGTTTCTCTTCATGTTTGCGTAAGTCAGCTTCTTCAGAAATTCTCCTTGCACCGGCATCACCCATTCTACATGTACACAAACAACAGGACATTAAGCACAAGACATTGTACTCACAGACATACAGCTTAGAGTGAAATATTCAGGATAAACACACATATAATGTGCCGCTCACCACTGATGGGAAGCATCTGCATGTTCTCAGGGTCATCCATCATGTCATCATCGTCTTCTTCTTCATCATCATCATCATCACTATCATTTTCATCATCATTGGCAATATTCTCATTATACTTGCCAGTCTGGTTATGTCTTTCCATGCTTTTATCTCTGCAAAGAGCCACACACAATTATACACATTTTGAGTTGCATTATAACCCCAAACAAGAAGAGGCCAGGACATTATGGAAAATACAAATTAAAAAACAATGCAGCAATATTGATTAGTGTGACTCATCTTCCATTGTAGACAGTATGAATGTATTACATTTTTTGCCTGCTGAAATTCACTTAATTTGTAAATATGCATCCATTCCTCACATTCAGATATATAATACATTCAAGCGAAAAAAGACAAAATCACAATACTTCAAGACTGGAAACACCAAGAAATTAAATGTTTCAGGTGAAATTTTAACCCATTCTGCTTGGAGACAAGTTTTAACAGTACAGGATCTTCGTTGTCACATATTTTCTTTCAGTTTGTTATGTAGTGACCAAACAACAGCACAATAATACAGAATATACCGGGTGTGATTGAAAGCCACTATATTATTTTTTGTACCATACCCGTCAGGTTTGACAGTAGGAAGTTTCTTAGCGTCTTCCACAGCTGGTTCCTGTGTGACATTGGGACTGACTTGATTCTCTGGATTCGAGGGCGGCTGTTGAGATGTTCCCTGATCGGAGGTTGGGCGCGGAGGGGTTTGATGCCCAAATGGGATTGTGATCTGGTGAAGCATCTCTGTCTCCTGGGTTATCTATTTAGGAAGTGGACATGGTGAGATAATTTACCTTCGTAACATGTTTCATATTGTTTACAGCAGGGGTCACCAACACGGCACCAGGTCGCCCGCAGGGACCACGTGATTAGCCCGCAGGCGTGTTCATCAGGTTGGTCGCGACCTACCGGTGGCTCAGAAGCCCTTTCCAGTAGCTGTCGCCAAAGGTCAATAATATAATAACACAAAGTTGATTCGTCACGTGGTAGAAGACGTCGAAATTTCCACCCAATCAAAATGACAAGTGTCCTGCCCCCTTCCTCGAGATGAAACGGTCAACTAGCTGTCAATCAAACTTTTGCGCTGGTTTGCTGTCTGTCATTGGTAGAGGGGCGGGGCGCTGGGGCAGCAGGATGAGCCAGGTGCCAGACAGGTCGTTGATTAGACCTACAAGCGATGTCCGCGGAGTGCAGTCACCACAATATTTTCACGAATAATGAGATACGGAGTTCTGTTTGACAAATGTGAAAGCCAAGTGTGTGTGTCTGATCTGTAGCGCGAGCCTGGCATCGGTAAATGATGGAACATGGAGCGGCATTTCACCGAAGTTCACAGCAACTTTTCCCGTGATTCTCCGGTGGGAATGAGCCTCCGTACAGAGAAGGTAAAAGAGCTGGAAACTACACTCCAAAAACAACAGTCCATGTTCACTAAATCCAACAAGAAGCCAGCACTTCAACAGAGGCATCATTAAAGTGGTTCACATTCGGGACAAGCACAAACAGCCCTTCACTTGATGGAGGTGGAATTAAAGAGGCTATTGTCTGCTACTGCTGATGTCAAGCTTGGTGTGTGCTGTTTGCGCATGCGTTCAGACAGCAGGAGTCGGACCTGAACAGGTGCCTCTGGGTTTCACTGATGTGATGACTCTGTAGAAGTGAATGGGTGATGCTGGATTTACAGTTTGTGCACAACGTTGATCTGTTTATAATTAACATGTTTTGACAGCATATGTGAATTTAGAGAAGGTCAAATCCTTCAGAAATACAGCATGCAAATGCTTGTATTACTTTTTTCTACTTTTGATTTTCTTAATAAAAATTAGTTTCATATTAGTGCTTTTTAACTATTATAAATGTTAAAACAAAGAGACATAGATAAATTAAGTAATAAATAAAGAATAAAATCTTACAAACGTATTATACAAAATATGTGTATATGACCCCGTTATAGATGAATGTCGTCAATCATTAATAATAATCTATAAACTGTGCATATGTCGCTATTTCAGAAGTGCATATCAAACTGGTAGCCCTTCGTATTACTCAGTACCCTTGAAGTACCCCCCAGTTTCAAAAAGGCTGGTGACCCCTGGTTTAAAGCCTCTCTCATGACAATACCTGTATCTTCATGTCCCAGCAACACAGTTTACAGTTTCTGTCACACATAACATTATGGTTCTTCTTTGCTTCTTCATCTCCCCTGACAGGCAGAAAAAAAGGTTAAGGTTAGAGAAATACAAAGAAAAATATTGAATTGGAAACACGATTGGGCATAATCAAAGCTGATTTCATTCTACCACTTATCAGGCAGAAAAGTGCATAACATGTTATTGAAAACATGGCAGAAAATGGCCTGATGAATAGCTTTGGTCAGTCACTTTTTGTGTCTATCTAGTGTAATCATAGTCATCATGCTGATCTGATGGGTGCAAGCTAGCCTTGGAGAGCAAATTCCACATACAACTCTTTCAAAGCAGTCTTGTGTTATTTGGGCTGTATAAGCCATCAATGCTTTGCTGCCTGTTATTTTGCTGTAATTTTAATGCTACACAACTCCCTTGAATGTTGCATTGACACAAGATGCTGCCGCTGCTCTTAAAGAATTTCAAACAATTCATGTCCACACGGACTACAAAGTAACAGATCACTGTAATTACGTTACTTTTATGGGTAACGAAGTAAGGTAACGTACTACACAAACATTCTGATAACTAAATTGCATTACTGGACTGTAGGAACATGATTTCTTGCATTACTTAAGCCAGGTTTCCAATGTCACATAGTTTTTACCCTGCAATATTTTTGTACTTCTGGTGTTTTTGCACATGCGCAGTACATGGGTAAATTTGGCACGGCACACAGCATGCTGGTTTTACACTCACATTATTTTTACCCCCATTAGCTATGTAGTTTTGAATATCCAATTAAAGTGAAATTTACTGTAGTAAATGATAAATAAACATACGACAGGCTTCCCTACGTGATGTTTACATCAAAAAGAATGTGGTTGTGCATGCCTGACATTTTGGAGCATGCACATAATTCTTAGCGAGCGAAAAAAAAATACGGGGGGTAAAAATTGTATGTGACACCTGGGTTCTGGTTGGATTTATCTGTGAGACATGGCCTTTTTTTAATAATTGTATTTATTATTTTGATATTAATTTGAGCATCTATCAATTACAAAACTGAAAAGTAAAGTAATAAGTAGTGAAGTTACTTTTCAAATGCAGTAACTAGTAAAGTAATCTCATTAAAATTTAAACAAGCAACTTGTAACTAGTAACTATTTTTTTTTTTCGAGTAACTATTCCAACACTGTCCACACCTGCATCCATCTGTAGTGTCTGAGTTTATGTTTCCCAACGGGGAGACCAGGGCCTATGACTGTCACTGCCCACGCCCTGCTGTGCCGAGCTTCTTTGTGGAAATTGACAAGGCCTTGTCAGATATCAGTACTCTGCATGTTTTACATTCATGTAAAGGTCCATGCTTGAGTTGGTTGACTGAAATGTTCAATATATGTAGGTTTAACTTCTGCTTTAACTTCTGCTCTCTTTTTACATCACTACTCCTCTTCCTCCTTGTCTATGGCTTCTAGAGAAACTACTGAGGTGAAGTGATACAATGATTCACTGATTATTCAAATTCAATATGATTTTTTTAGCCTTAGGTGACACTATTTATAATGATCATTTCATTACTTGTTGGATTCCCGTGTTCCCCAGGACACAATGTGCATGTTAACCAGTGAGTAGATGGTCAGTAGGAGGTATCCACTGGGGATGCAGATGAAGTACATCAGACCATAGACGATCATCCCTGGGGAGAAAAAAAACATAATGTAATGTACAGAATTACGTTATGAAATACATTCATTGAACCACCTGCAACTCTATAATTTTGATTATGTGTGTGATTATGTGATATGATGCATTTGCTGTGGCATCGTTACTATGATAAACATTCGTTTAGATCCAGGTTTGCATTAATTTTTCACCAAGATCTTGCATTACTGATGGAGAGTCAGACCATTGTGTACAGCCATCTCCATCACATCCCAAAGATCCTCAGTGGGGTTCAGGTTTGGATTCTGTGGTCATTTTTGAAAATGACACTCTTTCACTATCTGAGCCTGATGAATCCTGGTATTGTCATCTTGGAATATGTCATCAGCGAAGAAAAAAATCCAGTGATGTTCAGACTTGGTCATTCAGTTTATTCAGGTTCAGATGACCTTACTGAACCCTATGCTCTCTATCAGGTTGAAGGTTAAAGAACATACTCAAACATATTACTAATAATTATCCAAAATGGAAGCATCTGAACTATTTGCCAATTTGTATAAAAGTAATTAGGAGGAAAAAAGTAACAAGTATTTTCTCTTTAGAAGTATATGAATCACACTGTACTTACCTCCTTTTGAACAACATAATATTTGAGATGAGATTTTGTTGACTGGAGTAAATTTTTTTCTGTATTCTATATAAACAAATGTACCTTCTATTAAATCCATCATTTTTATAAAGCAGTATAGTTTGAAACAGTTGCTACAATCTTTAACATAACACTTACCAAATTCCTCTGGGTGTAGTATTGCTGTCACCAGGTACATTATCGTCATAGAAACCAAAAATACACCAGTTGGGGTCAGGAAGGTTCCCTGAATCACCATGTCGCCTGGAAATGAAAGGAGTTGTGTGTATCTGCATTTTGCCGTTGTGAATTGTATCCTAAAATGAATCTTTAAGAATAAACTGTTACTCACCAATGATAGAAAAGAAGGATGCGGTCATGAGGAAGGCGTATAGCACGCTCATGATGGCGGCGATGGTTATTTGGGTATTAGGCTTACAAATAAAGCAGATGATGATGTAGAACACAGGTGGGATGCTCGCAATGATGATGGAAAGTGTACCAGCGATTTTGAAGACAAACTGGAATGCACCTGGCAGTAAAAGTGAGCAGCACAGAGAACAGATGCAGCTAAATGGACAAAGTTTTTAATGCAGATGCTTAATAATATCCACAGGATAATGTAGGCGTCCAAACACACAGCTTGAATTATCATTATTGAAGTCAGCTGATACCTGATAGGCTCATAGGAGCTTGATAATAGCTCCACCTGAGGAATAACGAGCTCACAAGGAGAATATTACCTTGCTGATATGTGTAAAATAAATGATAAATGAAACCAAATGACTGGAGATGAGATACACGCAGGGTAGTAGGGGTTAGTAGGATATTAAACTAGACCTGAACCGACCTGCGATCATCAGAGTTACAGAGGCTGGTCCAAGTATAGAGGAACCCACAGTGAACATCTGGTAGAAGATGTAGAGTCTGGAGATGGAAGTGTTTCTCTTCACTGTCTCTGCACCACTGCAAGTTAGATCACAGCCTTAAGTGAGTTTACATTAATACAATTTATATGATATGAACACAAGAAAACAGAGGGAAAAAATTAATACCAAGATTTTACAATTGAAATATTTAAAAAACTTAAGTAAAAAAAAAAGTAACAGACAACTGCAAGAAAATAACTAAAAACAATAAAACAACTAATGACAGACCAGATAGCTTGACTGGTTTATATTTGAGTATATGAGAACTAGGCAGTGGGTAATATTTGTCTTCACAGCTGGACTTGCTTATTTACAGGAAAATAAAAGCTAAAACAATAAAAAATTACACTTAAAATTACTCATGTTTTTACACTTAGTTTAATGTTGGAAAGAATTTGTGGAAAAAAAATACTGCGTGAAGAATATTTATCATTATTATAGAGTAAATGGCTCCCAGTGTAGTGCAAGACTTATTGAAAATATTTAATTTCATCTCAGTTTGATTTTTTTTTTATTTTAATGTGCAGTCCAATAGTTATTTAGCTTCTAATAAAGATAAAAACTGCACATTTTTGTCACCTCGAAAAAGAACTAAACAACAATCATATGTTTCTCAACTACAAAAGAACAATAAACTTAACCTGTGTAAAAGGTCGAGTGTATTAGCCAGAGTGGATGGTCCCCATCTCCTTCTCTGGTTATAAAATTCCTTGAACTCCTGAGGTGAGTTAGTGTAGGCATCTGACGCTGCATTGTATTCAACACGCCATCCTTGCTGCAGTAATAGAGTGCACAACCAACGATCCTCCCCTAGAAAAGGATAAAAAATTTAAAGGGAAGTAAAAAGAAGCATAGAAAAAGAGACGAAAAACGGCAAAGTAACAGTATTTGTATGTATTAATGTACCAACCTTGGTCATACTGCACATATTCTGCCGCTCGTGATGCAGTTGTCGTGTATCTCTTCAGTACGTTATCGTCCATTAAGGCCGAACCTCTGAACAGACTGAAACACCCAGGGCTGCACAGAACTGAGCCAAACACATGCTCTGCTGTCTTCTGCAGCCAGTGGCCCACAGCGTACTCAAACTTCTGGTACCACACCATTGGACCTGATGGTGGTAAAACAGGGAGATGAGGAAATAACGTCTCTATGTCTAAACTCAGTAAGTCATTCTACTGGCTAGGTGTGGACTTGGACCTGATTTCATTAGATCCCCAAATGGCAGAATAAAATGCACAACAATTCTATGATACGATATTCAATTTTCTAAAAGGACTGTTATTTTTTTCTATTCAGCTTTTATACTGTGCATGCAGGGCTTCATCTCTTCTGCAAACCTCAAACGCTGATAGTGACTTGATCCCCTCACTCTAAATCATGTGCATAATGAAAATACATGGACAGCATGAAAATACAAAATGGAAATACATGAACACATTCATACATTTTGCTTTTCCAAAGCTGTTTGAAAGTGTGTGTTTGGTCAAGAGGTACCATGTAAGTAAAGTTAGTTGAAGTCAGAAATACCTGTTTGATGATGTATCTTGAGAACATTGTGGATGTTATGATGAAAGATGGTCTTTAATTAGATAAGATTTTACTTGCAGCAAGTAAAAACACTTAATGTGAAACCTCTAAAGCCAGATCAGTATTTGGAAATTGTTTGAGATATTTGTGTTGTGGAAAAGTTGACTTATATGTTGATAACTAAGGAGGAAAACTGGAAAATATTCAATATTTACATGACAAGTGACACTGACACTGCCCAATTAGAACTGTATACAACGCCATACTGTACTGCATAAACTCCAGGCGACTGCTTGTGTTATACATTCATGAATATTTGTGAAAATTTAATACAAATTTTATGGAAAAAAGTAAGGAAAGCTGAAAGCTAAATAAATTGGATTCAAAAGCTTTTTTCCTGAGTAAAGGCAGTTTGGAAGCAGAAAAGTAAATCCTGTTTGTTTGTGTGTGATAGCACTGATTTTACTGTGAACTACTATGTTGTTGACGTTCCTTGGCAGTTTTAGCTGCAATTGACATTCCAGCGTTCCCTTCCCAAGTCATTAAGTATTTTTCTAAGTTTTGTTATGCCAAAATTCTCTTTTGGGCCTCAAACTGAAATCGTCTGAGAACGACTGTGCTAGAGTAAATCCCATTGTTGACAAGAACTCAAGAAAAGTATACTTACCCATACCAGTGGGATGAATTCTACCACAGGCTGCACCTACGGTTTCATACATCCTCAACCTGTCATTAAAACACAATTTTCTAATGAATGTGAAGTTAAGAATTTGAAACAGATTAAAAGGGGCTACATGACAGACATTCTGGAAAACCTGCAGTGTGTGAGAACATAGTCCGATATGACATCATGAATAAAATAATGGATTCTCCATCAATTTGACACCAATTAGTCTAAGGTCGGCTGATGTTTTACTGGTCAAAGTCAAGGTAACTTTATTTGTACCCGTGAATAAATTTGTTCCGCAGTAACGAGAGAAGACGTCGGCATTATACAACGTTAAAACAAAACAAAACACAGACACAGAGGACAATATAAATACGCGTGGGCAAGTGCTCATAGAGGCTCAGTGATGGTGACTCAGATAAAAATAATTGAAAAATAAATTAAGATACAAGGACAAAGAAAACGTTAAACTGTAATCACTACAAATAAATGGTAGACTTCAGTAAAAGATTAAAAGGTTAAAAAGTGCACACAGACTTATTTAAAAAAGAAACAGCAGCATCAAACTGAAGAGGAAACAAACTGTAATCACTAGAAAAAAAATGATATGGCTTCATCTGAACGTCTAAAGGATCCTGAATACATGACCCATGTGTCAGTGATCCATCTGACTGGTCACACAGTGAGTGAGAAAGCGAGTAAATAAAATCATTTTTCTTTCTCATTGCAGTTCAGGCAGTATTTTTTCCACACTGCAATGGCGATTAATGCAGGTCAACACTATTTATGACTCTTAAAATGATGGAATCCTTCTCAGTCCTGATCCAAACTACTTTACACATCAGTTTCCTTAGTGGAGTGTCACTAACCTGTCCACAAGCAGAATCACAGCTTTAGGATGGAAGTCAGTGTCTCCATCCAGAGCCAGGATGTAAGTGTTGTCATCTGAGATGAATTTCCTCTTGTTGTCATTGTCATATTGAGGCAAAATGAACGTCTCACCATCCAAAGAGATCATACTTTCTCTGCGTAGATCCAGCTGATGCTGTATAACAGATGAATATTGGGCATGTTATTTTCACAGTGTCACATGGCTCATCTGTACAGAAAGCAGAAAATACTTACTGTTAAGACTTTCTGAGGATTCTTCGCAATGTAGCCCTTGTAGCCGAGCAGATAATACATATACATAATCTGAAAGACAACATCACACACACTAATGTATGTTTGAAAAATGCAACAACCAAAACAGCCTTCAGTTCCAGACAGAGGTGAGTTTGTCTCATGTAAACTTTATCAGGCATATTTATTTGATTCATCTGTGGAATATGACGAAAATGGGTCTTCAGACGAAAGGGCAACAAACAGTTATTATCCTCCGACTTGACAAAACTATTCAGGTTGTTTGTTGTTTGTTTTATTTGTCCGTCTATATCACCGTTGGGTAGATTAACACTTAGTACCGCTTGTTTTAGCAGGAGTCATTACTTATGCAGTGAAAAAGCAATAAAAATAGTTTTTCAACCGCTTCTGTGCTTAATGAAAACTCTGATTCTAACTGATGGTTGTTCTGTGTACTCCATACCTGGGACCATCTTTTCTTATTCCTGATGAGACTTTTGTCTTTGAGGTGAACATAGAGCATGTTTCTTTCTGGCATAACAAACATCAGTCTGCCGCCGTAGGGAGTCTCGATGATGGACACGTCATCTGGTTCTCTGTTGGTGAACACTCTGAATGGATGAACGGAGACATAGTCGTTTATAGAGACAGGCAGACGTGCAGTTAGATGCGTGTGCAGTTTGTCTGGAAGGATGACCTCACCTGTAAACCTCTATGACAACTTGAATCAGGTCATTGACATAAGAATTAACCAGCCTTTTTCCTGTTTCCTTTTCTTTCATGAACGCGTCGTCTACAAAAATATGACACTCAAAGTCAAAATAGTCCTTATGCTCTTCCTTTGGGTCACCTCGATAGCGGTCCAACCTGAAACAAAATACAATAACAATCATACATTAGGGTGCCAACCACAGACTGTATAAAAAGAATGAAGTGATCAGATTTGGACAAAAGGCTAGAACTGGTGAATAACAAAGGGTGACGTGGGCTAACGCTACCACTAATACGGTAAACTGTTAAACTTTGTGAACAAGAAACGTCTGTGCAATATGTATGAATGACATTTACAGTAGAGCTGACTATAAGGAAAAAAACAAAACAAAACATCATAGTCAGTAAATTGAAACTCTGAAAGCCTGAAATCATTAGTAGGGTTCAACTATAACTAAGACCAAAATGATTCCTGGCAAAAAAAAAAAAAAAAAAAAATTAAGTATTTCTTCACTTATCAAAGCCATCATCCAGCGGACATCAGTAATAATGCACTTCAAGATTCAGTAATTTCACATCAACCTCACTGTCAAGCTGCATATGTTACTATTTGCCTGAAACTAATGATTATATTCCATCATAAAACTGCTGATTATTGAATCAGTTAATCCCCACAAAACCTCTTTTAATCTGTTAAACCCTGGGCCATTTGTTTCCAGTCAGAATCATTTCAATGCAAAACAAAACAACGGAGTAGCTGAAAGCAGAACTTTCATTCATTTAATTCCAAGTTATGATCAGAAAACAACAAAAATAAGATTAATTTCATTATCTTTGCTTCACAATGTGACCTTTATTTTTGCTCTTCTTTGTTTTGTTCAGTGAGTTTTAGTGGTAGAGAAATAATACTTGTACTGTTGCATGGGCTTAGTGTTAGACTTGCAGTGCAAACTTTGTCACATTGGTTTTTTTGTTGTATGGAATTATTTAAGACATACACTGGTCTGGGGCTGTCATCTTGGTGTAGATATTTGCCTGTTTCAGTGCCTGCTGTTTAAGCTTTGCTCTGTTCTCCAAATACTGGTTTTGTTGAGCTTTTAGCTGACGTTCTTCTAGTTACGTGGATGTATAGAATGTATAGATTACCACAAACGTCACGGCAACACAGATGGAACTGTGGCTGGAAAATGGTATATACTGGTTTTATCTGGTTTTTAGCTGGATGTTTATTCTATTGTTTTATTGTTTTACTATTTTAAATCTCAAGCTTTCTGTGTCTTTTAATTGTGTTTTTTATTAATTCTCCGTGTAAAACACTTTGCATTTTGTTTGAAAAGTGCTTTTTAAATAAAGATTATTCGTCGTCTTATTCTTATTGCCCTTCATGTTTTTTTTTTTTCATTAACCATTCAACTGGAATATTGTGTTCGTATAGATGTACCCAGTGACATTGTGTCTAACCTGAACATGGAGGTGAGTATCTTCAGCATTTCATCATAGGTCTCGTGCCACATGGTTGCACAAAGATAGATCACAGAGTTCTGTATGTCATCATTGCTGTTGAGAAGAGGGGAAGTAAACAAACATACATTTTAAAACCAGGTTGTGTCTAAAACATTTGATTATTTTTTTTCTTTGGTAGTGACACTAAGCCCACAGTCTCACCTCTCTTGGGTCCTGGCTCGTGGGACCTTCATCTTGGTGTTGAGTAGCAGAGACAAGTCAATGAAAGCAGATTCATAAAGACGACGAACAAACAGCTGGGATGTCCTCTCTATACGCTGGACCTGAGGCAGGTTGGACCAAACAGGCATTGAGTTTAGAGTACGAAATAGAGTTTAGTTTAGAGTACGAAAAGAGGAGCCAGACACTGTTGATAGATCTCACTTAGTTTGCATATTATGGTCTAGAAGTGAAACAGACAGTATACTATTGTCCTTGTATACTGCACTACTGGTTTGCACTGTAGTTCTGTATACTGTTTAGTCTCATGTTATTTCTACAGTTTTGTGAAAAATTCTTATTCTTCATTCTGTATTTTTTATACATTTATTTTACAATACATGGGAGGTAAGGTTACGCCGGGGGCCAAATTCCTTGTTTGTGCGCCTAAACTCTGCCCATAAAGCTGATTCTCATTTCAATTCTGATTCTGTGTTTTTGTTTGGATCACTTTGTACCAACCGCTACAGTAACACTGCTGTAAACTGTGTTTACAGAGACGATTCTGTTGTTCATCAGCAGGAGCAGACATCTGTTTAGTGACATTTCCTGCTCCTAATCTTTTTTAATAAGGCAGTACAAGAAAGTACCTTCACCCACTATGTATTCAGTTAAAAGGAAACTGACACCTAAAGAGGCTTATTGCAAATAGAAAGCTTGTTTATACCTTGATCTTCCACACGTAGTAAGTACATGTGACGAAGCCCGACCACATACAGACTCCCTCCAGCGCCAGCATGGAGAAAGGCCACTGCAGATAGTAACTGTCAGTCAAACAGTTAAGAAAAAGGAAGATAGATTAGATGAGTGTATATACATTTACCTATTATCCAATTATAGGGTATTACAGATTTGATATACCTGTTGAGTGAGGTCCGGCAGATGCTCCTGGTGATTTCTAGTAAGACCAGAGGTGTTGTGTTCTTATGGCTCAGATAGACCAGACTACCGCAAAACTCTGGAGGGGAAACATAAAGGCTTCAACACACTGGTAGAACAGTGTATGTGTCTAAGCTGTCTGTAATTATGTTGCTTACTGTAGGTTTATGCACAAAAATATAGAAATAAAGACTAAGGAACAACAACAATTAAGAAGCAAAGGGCTGGGTGATAAAACAATAACTATGTGGACCAAAAATCAGCCTTTAGACCAGGGGTGTCAAACATGCGGCCCGCGGGCCAAAACTGGCCCGCCAAAGGGTCCATTCCGGCCCATGGGATGAAATTGTGAACTGCAAAAATTATATTGAAGATATTCATAATCAATGGTGTCAAAATCCTATTAGTTCAGGTTCTACATACAGAATAATATGATCTCAAGTGGGTCAGACCAGTAAAATACTATCATAATAACCTATAAATAATGAAAAGTACAAATTTGTCTGTTTTAATGTAAAAAAAGCAAAATGATTTGAAAATGTTTATATTTACAAACTATCCTTTCACTAAACATGTGAATAACCTGAACAAATATGAACAACCTGAAATGTTTTAAGTGAAGGAAGTGTAATTTTAACAATTTTCTGCCTGGTAGTAAATGTTTTGTGTATTTGTAGATCCACTGCGATCTGTAAGTTGTAACGTACATGTGTAAATGATAAACTGAGGCATAATATTGTTAAAATTGCTCTTATTTTTCTTAAGAAATTACAGGTTGTTCATGTTATTCTTTTTTTTTTTTTAAATAATAGGTTGTAGATTTAAACATTTTCATAATTCAGTTTTACTTTTTCACTGTAAAACACAAAGAAGATTTTGGAGCTGACATCATTTATAGGTTCTAATGCTACTATTTCTTATCTGGTCCGTTTGAGGTCAAATTGGGCTGCTTTAGACTTACCGTGATAACGGTTTTTGTCTTATTTCCCACCCCTCAGTTTTGGGTTTTGGTGATTTGATAGTTTGTTCAACCATTACCATTTACCAAATAGATTAAATTAAACAACTCAAAGCCGACTTTTCAATGTTATTCTAAATTCATCATCTCACCTGTGATGCTCCCGTGTTCGGCTCCATCTAGTTCCTGTGCCTGGGTTATAAAAAGTATGAGTCCTAACAGAAGCACTGAAGGTCCTGTACAGCATACTGGTAGTGCAAAGCTCATTTTGACTGAATGAATCTTACAGGCCACCACCCCAAACCAGTGGCAGGCTGCTGAGCAGAATGCCTAAGACAAGACACAAGGGAAAAGATGTAGTTGTCCAAAGGTGTAAAGTATAGGATGGTTAATAAGACTGCAGCGGTAAGTGAAGGATGTTGGGTTTAAAAGTTCATTGAGAATGTCAGAGAGCAAAAATTGTGGAATTGGTTAATCAGATGACATGAATTGCATGAATTACTCTGTATTCTGAAAGAGTTATAAAAGGATATATGGGAGGACTTTATAGGTAAATGCAGTAAAGCTGTCAGCTCGCATCTAATCTGAGTCTGATTAGTTCTGTCGGCTCTCAGAGGTTAAAAACAATAATTATCTTCTTTCTACACTTGACCTCCTGTTAATCATTAACAATTATAAGGAAACTATTATATGGAAATCACCATAAAAAATTTTTCTCTACACTTAACCTTTCCTATGTGATTTATCATCATTTTGCATTTTTCAGTAAAAAAAAACGTATTTTCCTGTATTTACAACATAAAGACCCAGTGCTACTTTTGTGAAAGTTCCCAAATAAAATTTTCTCGCTTTTTAACTTTCTAAAGTGATTTATCACCATTTATTATAACATTATCTTCTGTATTTTGCATTTTTCAGTGAAAATGATGAATTTTCCTATATTTAATTCACTGATCATGTAGATGTTCATTAAAGCTCAGAGTAAATATCAGAACAAAAAAACAAACAAAAAAAATAAACTGAGAAAAAGTGACTTTTTCTGCAAAGATATTGCTAATTGTATCTAAAAACAAGTGTGTCCATCCACATCATTGATCCAACTCCATGGGTTTTACTGTGAATCAATGTTGAAGAGGATAATGGTGTTTCCACGTTCACTACGAATGCTCTGAATGTCCAAATGGGTCAAATCTGATGACCATGAAAACATGACAAACTGCATTTTACACCCATTACGGAATGATAGGATTAGTGGATCAACAGGTATTAAACAGATCAGTAGATGATTTTGGTCGCCAGTGGCTGTTTGGATCTTTATGGGTTAATTTAGTGACCATGTAGATGTGCATAAAAGATCAGAGTTAATTCAAATGCTATTATTATTATATTAATTCAGAGAAAACTGAAGAAAAAGTCACTTTTTCTGCACATTATATCTTTAACTGAAGCAAGTATCTATTTGTCAAACTACCTGGGGTTTATTAGTCAATCAATGCTGCATTGTTTCCATATACACTACATATCCACTACGTCTAAATGAGTCATATCTGATTCAGCCGAAAACATGACAAACCGCATTTCACCAAAATTATTTCTATCTACTGATATGATTAGTGGATCAAACATTATTAAACATTTTAGATCAGTGGATGCCTTTGGTCACCATTTGCTGTTTAGGTCATTAAGGTTTATATCTAAGAAATAAATGTGTTTATATTCAGTCAGGGAAGTATTTGTATTAATTTTTTTTTAGTTCCAATGCACATTAAATGTGTGTGATGGAAAGAATGCACATTTGACACATACTTTTCATACAACTCCAACTGCAGGTATGATTTTTGTGTTTCCTCCTGTCTGCGTATTTTTTGCACTAAATAAAAAAGCCTTCAAACTAATTTGCATTAGCCCAAACATGTTTTATTTTGCATTTAAGCAGTGATATTTTCTTCTATTTGACTGCTGCAAAACCATATCTTACAGTGTTGTAGTAAATGAATACTGTGATAGATACTATCCCACCACCTATATTTGCCTGTGGGCTGTCTGTCTGAATGGTTTGTTTGTATCATTTAGTTTTTTTCCACCTACTTGTAAGAAAAACAGCACAAGTCCTATCTGCAGTAATTCCCAGTCTTCGTTCCTTAGGCTAAAGTCAGACCATACGATGGAGTCCATGATAAGGACGTGATAGAACAGGTATACAGCTCCTACGGCACAAAACAGAGATGGAAAACAGACAATCCAATCAGTACAATTCAATAGAAACAGTACAAGGTTAAATTGCATGGATTAAGTATCTGTAAGAGAGTTTTAGTACATATGAGGAAATCAAGACGATGTATAGAGTGGAATATATTCATCAGTGTTGGAAAATGGAGTCAATTATGACACTAAAGTACTGCGTTATAAAACTAGAGCCTTTCATGCCCACATTTTTCTTCCTCCAAGTGAATGATGGAGATGAGAGTTTTCCAATCTAAGCATGGTGAAAACTCAGTAGCGCTGGGTGTTGACATGTGTTTTAAGAGATGTGATTTGAGTTGGTTTTTAGCATGAACGTGATATTCCCGACACAGACAGTGATGGCAGATAAATTACCTATCACTATTATCCTCAGAATACTGCTGATGACAAACACAAAGTCCCTGAAGCCGTCCAGTTCTTTCAATGTATCCTACAGGGAGATAGAAAGACATAAAATGAGAATGTAATGTGGGAGAATAATCATGTCAAGACGATATATATGAACTACAAATGAACTGAGCAGAAACTCAAGAATCCTGAAGTTCATTATGAAGATGAGGAAAACATCTTGCACTCTTGGACACATAGGCAAAGGAGTGATGCACAGGTCTGGGTTTTCTAACATCTGCATTCATAGATACATAATGAGAACTAATACATACTGCCTGTTAGGTAGGAACCACTTAATCTGAGTAGATGCTTCTGACATAACTTCACCTACTTCTAAGATGCATGGAGAAGGAGGGAAAAAAATCAACTGAGATACACAGATGCATTTTTTAATGTTCACCCCCTGTTAAAAAATGTGAAATTGTAGACTGTTTGTGTTTGCTTAACTGAGACAAACTGATGGAGAAGGGGTTAAAAGAATGGGTGTACTCGTAATTACACAGGTTAGTTTATTACCACAGTGTTTCTGTAAATTATCTATAGCTTACAGCAGTACTGTGTGACTTTGGACCCGACTCTGACAAAACTGTGACTAAGACCGTCACTGTCAGGAAATTTTAGTTGGCGATTAGGTTTCATACATATAAAGGTGATTATTTAATCTAATTACTTCATTCTCTTTTATCTTGTCAATATATGCCACTATCTTTACATCAGTCCTACAGTTAATACAGATACACCACACTAAATGCCAGAATATATTCAAACTAATAATTTTTGTCTTTAGTATTAATTTTGTTCATATTGTTATCTGAGCCTACAAAATGGCTAAATCATTAATATGTAATCGTGGTAATCAGTATTTTATTGTTTGACTATCTGATTATCTACAGTTGTAGTTACTGTAATGTCATAAAACGTTGTAAAGATCCCTTCACCTTTAATTAAAGTATATATAGCATATTATAGTGAGTTGAAGTGAACACAGTAAAAGACATTGAATCATTGAGGAAGTGTTAAAGTACTTTTTAACCATTTGTTCCTCAGCTCTTCTACCTGTAAATGTAAATAATGACATAGCACAAAACACAACGTCTCCTATACATGCCAACAGTTCATCCTGGTCTCCGTTCTGTCTGCCACTCATGGGCGTTTCCTACATGACGCTGGATGTGCACTTTGAATTTATTGAACTGAATGACGTAGACTCATTAGGGAAGAAAAGACCAGAGAACCAACGGGGTGTTTTCCTGACTTCACAGCATTAGAGTCTGTGGAAAAGGACGAATACCTCTGCTGTGAACTGTTGACTATAAAACGGTTCTGACCTTAAACTTTCACAAAAAGCTGTGTAACACCCTTATGGAAAAGTGAGAAAAGCACAATAGGTCCTTATTGACACTCTTTTTGGGAAGTTCAGTTACTTAAAACATACTTAAATCTATTGCAGTATTCAACTCTATATGAGATTAGAAGGTAGATCAGATTCTCTTGGTTTTTTTGGGACAAAAGTCTTAATTTGGCTTCAAATTCTGACATAGAAATAGTGATGGAAGTATTTAATGTCTGTCTGTTTCATCCGTTTTTTTTTTTTTTTGTTTTTTTTTACACAGCTGATTGGAAATGATTTTAAGACTATGCAAAAGTATTTGTGTAATAACTGTGACGGATACTCGACCTGCAGTTCAATCCATGTATCGCAAATAGGAAAACAAGTAACCAATAATCAAAGTTATACTGACAAATGTATAGTTTATTAGAATATTAGAATTATTTGATGTTATAGTTATGTATTATATTTTTTGGTTAGTACTTTCTGCTAATTTTCTAGGTTGACTTCAGAGCAGTAAGACATAAAACACAATACCTGCATGCGGTTTGTTGCTTGCAGTGGGTTTTCCCACCAGCAGAGGGAGATTAAAAGTGAAGAGAAAATCCCAATTCCAATGTAGATGTAACAGTCAGCACTCTGTCTGTCCACATATGATGATACACGAACATAGTAGTCAATCCCCAGGAGGCAGTAACCTGGTAATGGAGAATATAGTTGGTTAATTAGGCCGAAGAAGTTCTTAATTGAACAATTCTGTGCTTGTCTGGGTACATTTTCAGCTGTAGACTAAAATTGAATCAAGTTTGAAGAACGCCGTCATTTAGCATATTGTCACCCCATTTCCACTGCGGCTAAAAATACTGTGTCAGTATTCAAACATGTTTTCTAATCACTGTGAGCTGTTGAGGTGTTTTTCTCCACATGAAGTTTGCCACCAACAACATAAAGCCTCAAATCAGGATGTGTCAGGTGTTGTCAAGATGGTTGGTAAATAAATCTTACAGCGTTCATCTGAGACAGCTGTCGTAATTATAGGACGAAGATTTACTGAACCACACGTAGAAAAACACAAAGTCAACAATGAAAAGAAACAGAACAAGCTGACTTCACTGATAAGGATAGACGTCTCTGTTCCGTCGAAACCTGAAGACGCAAAATTACAACTGAACCGGTTCACAAGATGAAACAGAACCACAAAATCATCGCAACGTGTGTCACTGCACATGTACGTGAATATGACGAGGATGAGCTACATTTGATTTTTGTCGCAGTTTCCTTATAAATGTAGCCTTTCTTGGACTAATAATCATGTATTTATGTTAAAAAAGAGACAGACAGACATATTGCCTGTGTGGTAAAACAAAAAAAAAGTTTATAAAGATTTACCTGCAACTGTGAGAATGAGAGAACAAAGTGGGAACACAATTTTCCAAGTTTCTCTCTGTAGTCTGAACGCTATCTGCAGAATCGCAGACACAATACAGACTCCTCCGCTGATAAAAAGGTTAGTCAATACATCAAACTGAGGCATAACAACCAACACCAGGATGGAGGTACCCAGAGACACCAGACACTCGATGCCACAAATCTGTAAAACACAACACATATATACTATAGTTAACTCTTTATCAGGCAAGTGACTATTTTTGGTCATTTCCACACACATTACAAGACAGTGACAGTAACAGTTCCAGTGAGGA
>JAPQRQ010000018.1:36447801-36457879 GCA_037367365.1 Apogon talboti | reverse complement strand
ATATGATAGCTTTTAGAAATAACAAATTTAATTTTAATGATCAACCTACGAGGTTGGACACATAAGAAATTATTAATAGTGACTCACACCTATTTCACAGTTCCTCTGACACGGAGACACGGCACGGAGGAGATTGATTGACAACGGTCTACAGTCACTTAGCCAATCAGGACGCAGAACACAATGCGCGTTCATACGCTGTAAAAATCCGCCAAACAGTGAGGCGAAAGGTGAACCGCGTTATAGTGAGGGACAACTGTATATAGTATGGGATTTGATGCAGACCATCGGGTTGTTATGCCAGGCTCCACCTTGACCTCTTGACTTTCTCCTTAAATATTACAGCAATTATGCTACATTAGCGGTTACACCTCAGAGCTAGAAGGTTGGGGGTTCAATTCCCAGTTGGAGTGGGGTGTTTCTGTGTTAAGTTTTCCTGTTCTCTCCGTGCCACCCAGGTTTCCTCAAACCAGGCAAACCCCAACATTAAAAACACTTATTTATTTCGAGGTTAAATCTCCTGTCAGTGCCCTTGACCACAGCACTGATGAAGATCTGGAGATCAACGGTGGCTCACTGCTCCTAATGCGCTAAGTGGAAATGCTAATGTTAGGTACTGAGTGTATTAGGATGGAGTAAAACACAGAGACTGAATTACCCTACAGGGATAATAAAGTGAATTCACCTTTAACCTTAACCTGGACATAGCCCAGTTTTGTCTTATCACTTTGAAATGTGATGACTTAGGGTCGGCTGTAAACAACAGGATGAAATCTGTTTGCTATAATAGTACTTTTTCCACAGGGAGGCCGGGCTCAACATTAATTTCATATGGGGGCAAAAGCCAAACAAAAGAGGAAGGTCTTCAGGTGACACCCACACTCAAACTCAGAACACTTCAGAAATTTCAACACTACTCTAGTTCATCTTCCCCTGCATATATGTGTGCTTTCGGTCGCTGTAGCACCTCAGGGAATCCACACCAGCATGAAAGAGGCTGTTGCCGTGAGGCGACAGTGATAACCATTGAGCCTCTGTGCTGCCCAGGAGCAATATTGGATTTAAAAGAAAGGTTTTCTCAATTTTTGGAAATTCCACTTGGGGTTTGCTTTGTTTTAGAAAATCAAACTTACTCAGCAGAGAATTAACAAAGACAGGGATGAGAAAACGGATGGCTGGATGACAGAGCAACGGTATGCGCATAGCAAATCACGAAGGGGAGGTGGACAGAAGCAGAGAGGATGAAAACCAGCGAGGATCTGTCTCTATGAAGGAGAGGCAGATGATAAGGAGAAAGAAAAGAAATGAGGGAGAGGTATTCTGTCAGCAAACAACGGAAATCAAATGGGAAAATGTAAAAAAAAAAAAAAAAGGAACCAAGAAATAAGAGGATCAAGGGAGGGCTGGAGGAATTAGGAGAAGGTGATAAGACATGGACAAGAGAACTAATTGAAAACAAGTGAGGGAGAAAAGTATAGACTTGGGTTAGCAGATGGGGTGTTTGAGAGACAGCGTGTGTGTGAGAGAGAGATAGGGTAGCAAAACAAATTAAGAGTGGAGGGCAAGAAAGGGATGGGATGTGAGGGAAAGAGTGACGGAATGAAAGAGTGAAATCAGATGGAAAGGCCTCTCGTGTTCATCCAGGCTGAAAGTTGAATCACAGTTTACAAGCTTCTGCCTTTAGACAGCCATGTTTAGTGTGTGTGTGTGTGTGTGTGTTCCATCGGGTAGTAATATACAAAAGCATGTTACCGTATGTCCTCTGTTCTAGTTCTGCAGTGAAGTATACCCAAACAAACATATTTCATTGAATTTCTTGGTATGTGTTTTACTAGTCAAGGGTCAACATTAATGTTTTTGTTTTGTTTTTTTTTCTCTTGCCTTGTAGATATTGATTTATCACCCACTTGCCCCAAGTCAATTTTTTCTTGTCTATATACAAATTGCTTTATTTGTAAGTGGTAGATGTCAGCTAGTAGTGGATTTTTAAAAGCAGGTATTTAGGAACAAGGAGAAGCCAATAGTTAGAGGCATTACTTAGACATTGTGCCAGGAGATTTCACTTTAGTAAACACTATTCAGGGTTTGATATCAACTTATTATCTGTATCCAGTTATGAATCACTAGACTAGAATAGACACTTAAAAAGAAATTACTTTTCATTTACATCCATCTGCAAGTAAAGTCTGAGGAAACTTATGCAACCATTGAAATAAATCAAATCTTACATATTGACTTTTTATAAGTGGAATCAGATGGGAAATATTGTCCTTTATATCTCATCTGGTGCAAAATGAAGACTGTAATTGACTGCAATTGCGTTTGAAATGAAGACGCAATAGGGTTAAAAAAAAAAAAAGGGGGTTTTACACCACGCTATGCTCTGTAGGTGTTTTGGCTAAAATACTCAACTCATCAGGGAGAATGCAAAGCAGCTGCTGTCGGCTCCTCTTCAGTGACACGTGTAAAACTGCAGACCCTCTTACTCAGAAGCCCACTTCACCACTAGCACGAGGATATGACACAAACAGGTGATTTAGGTTCCAGAGAGGAGACAACCAGCTCTTCCAGGCTTATTCTGACATGGCGGGAACCATCTGAGCCCTGCTTTTTTTTTTCCCTTTTTAAATGAACTGCTCTGTGTTTAAGTTACTATTTTGTCAGTCAAAACAAATTGCTGTTCAATATGAAGCTTGGCATTACCATACAAACATAGTCAAATACAGCAGAGGAGTGTGAAAATATGCTTTTAGAACTAATGCAGCCACATGTGGTGAACATATAGAGTGATCAGAAATGACTCTGCATAAACAACTGGCATCAACAGCAGTCTGGTATCATTAAAAATCTGTAGTGGAATCACATCCGAGGGGATCTAAACAGTAATTACATCCAACATAGCTGTACTGATTAAAAATGACTGTCAGACTAGAGTGATAGTAAAACAGTACGACTGGCACTGGGTTACAGTCTATGCAAACACAGACGAACAGGAAGCAACAGAGGCAGCCTCCTCCCTAATCAGCTCTGAAATAATGTGCTTAATTCTTTTTTTTTTTTTTTTTTTTTACCTCTTGCCCATGTGAGATTCAAGAGATTTACTACTTGTAGATTTACCAGCCCGCTATGGAACTTTACTTACCTTAGGCAATCTGACTTTATGTTGAACCATGTTAGTGTGTGAAGGTAAAATTTGACCGCCAGTGTCTTGTAACCTGCTGTACTAATAAAACCATCTGTTTGCATCCACTTGCAAAGATATTGAGTTAACATTAAATGTCCTGCTACAGTTGTCAGATAAATGAAATGCACGTGGAAGGACAGAAGGAGCTCTGTGCATCACATTATTCATTTCTGGTCACTTACAGTCACCTGATTTCGCCTTTGCATTTGCAAATGATCTCATCTGTCATAATAATTCGCACAGAATAGTGCAATGAGGTGTCAGGGAATGATGTATAGGATAGGGCACGGGTCCACTATACAAAGGCTAGCGCTGCTGCCAGACATTGCAACCACACAATAGGGGTTTGGAGACGATGCTGAGACAGGAGACCAAACAGCATGTAAAGGCCCAGATGTCTACTCTGAGCACAGCACAGGCCTGTAAGGGGAGATATATGATATCAGCTTTCAGGCCTGTGATCCAATTCATGAGGCAATGAGAGCTCATAAAGAACCCAAAGGGAAGAGATGGGAGCCAGATTCAGTTGTTTTCAAGTTAGTTTTTATTTGCTGTACAAAACTGACACTCACATATTGCGCTCAAGTGCTACAGTAACTGTGAGCAGTCATATTACAGACTACAAACCTCATCCTTCTTCACCTCGCCAAAATAAAACAGACCGAAGATGAATGATGTAATAGAGATATGATGAGTGATGAAGTTGACTCAATGATGATAAAGATGACAGAAGGATGAAACATGGCTTAAGGGAAAGTTCGGTCAAGGTCTTTTGTTCTATTTTAGTTTTGGGAAACGATGGCACAGGTGGAAAACGCAGTCATCCGCAGAGATCACACAGGGCATGGTGTCTGCGTCTGGTATCTTTGTGGCCACAGGCATGTGCTTCACCTGTGATGCACTTTGAAACTAATTGCAGTTTCAGACATACAGTAACTTTACCAGTGGGTTTGTTGGATCCGGTATTAATCGGTCTCCAGTTGCCACCATCCTTTCCAGAAGTCATGAATATTTATTAAATAAAAGATTAGGCCCTTCTTAGTTTATTTCTCTTCTCCAGAACAAAAAGTATTGTGAAATTAAACAGGCAATTATAATATTAATCACACATAAAAAGGCTTCTGCAGTAAGCCACAAAAATAGCACGGACCACAGCTGTGGTTTAGCTCGAACTCAGCTGACCTCTGCCCGACTTCCCAAAAGCGTCTTAATGCTACGATGATCATAAAAATCATCCCATAAAGCAAAGCCTTAAAAGGTCTTTCCCATAAGCATAATAAATGTAGACACTCTCATGTAGATCAATGAGAACCTAACACCTGGAACCTGGAGTGGGAAACACAAATCATTTTTATTGTTTTGCTCATTCTGAATTCCTTTACTTACTAAAAAAAATTATTCTTTTAGGTGATACTTGATGTTGATGTAGAATAGGGGTGCGCATCACCAGGCTCCTGACGATTTGACTCGATTCCGATTCAGAGGGTTATGATCCGATTATAAACGATTATGGATGCACCCCGAAATTAAATAGTATAGAAATAAGTACTTGCTATTATTAAAACTAAGTGCATTTCTAATGATCCATAATGAAAACAAGCTGATGAATTTTCTTCCATTATCTTTTATTGAGACAACAAGAATGTGTCAACTGGGAGGTTATACATGTACCTGGTAACATATTGGATCCCAAAGAACCAACGGGAACATGAACATGCTTAATCATATTCGTCGTGTTCCCAGAATACTTAATCGGGAACACGACCCTGTAAATACTGTGACTTTTGTCCAGTTCCTCTTTCCCCTCGACTTCACAGAAACCAAAATGTTCCCATATACTCGCTTTTAACCGAGTTGGAGGCGCCGCACGGATTGGTTTTACTGCCATCTTTTTGGTTTTGTGTGTGTATCGCTGTAACTGTTCCGGGTGGCGCAGCGGTCGCAATTTAGTTCCGCCTTTTTAGTTACACCATCGATATTATTAAAATAACATTACATTCAGAACATCGATTTTTGACATTTCTGTATCGATCCATAATCGGGTACGTCCGCATTACGATGCATCGGAGAATTGATTTTTTTCTGCACCCGTAATGTAGAACTAATTGCAGTGTGTATTATAGTGGTGACCATCCATTGTGATAAAGTACAAAGTGATTGATAGCTTAAATGAGTGGGAAAAACCTCCTCACTTATAAGTTCTGGGAATTTGGGAATTTGTGTCTATTACAGCTCAGGTTCTAATCCGTCTATGTCTGTCTTTATATACTAGTCGTAGTATAATCCATTTTCACTGTTAATCTTACAGATGCCTAACAAATTAAAGGTCCTGTTATAACAATCATTCACTTATAATGATCACTTTGACCTCGAGAGACATGGTAAATATAAGGTAAGCAGTACCCAGTGTATCTATATTATAATACAAATATCATTGGGCTTGCAAATATTTTTATATGCAGTTACTTCAAAATTAATCTCCTTTAGCTCCACAGACCGCTGATGTTAAAATGTCCTTAAGTACTAGTTCAGTGAAACACGTGTAGAAATTTAAGAGGCTTTGCAGCTCTACTCAAAAATCCACCCTCTTAGAGATATTTTTCAGGCTTTTCAAATACTGTCAAGCTCTGTGATTGATGTGACTGATTTTGTTCTTTGTGTTTACTCTTAAGTATTCGTGTGCATTTCACACATACATGAATACTCAGATAATTGTACTGGTGCATGAGAGATGAAGCCTTGCCTGATGATTCAGAGAAACAGCCCGGATAAAGATGCTCAATTTGTTGCCAGTATCTGTGTGTCAGTCTCAGCTTCATAAATGTCAGAGTCATTCCCTCTCATGTTACTATGTTTTTGTGCTAGAAGCGTGGCAGCTGATGCAGATGTGCGCTCTGCTGATTGGAGTCAACAGCAGTTTCACTACTAGGATCTGCTAATGTCAGCTAGTAAACAGTTAGATTGAGAGTGTGAAATGGTAAACAAAATGACATTTCACTCCCTCTTTCCTCACCTTTTGGTGTGTGGTGATGCTGTTCAGTATCGCATCATTTTTTTTTAATGTGTCCCTATGTAAGGCATGTTAACCACCTAAGATGAATAAGATGCCAGTTATATATAATGTACAGTATGAATATTTCAGAGTCTGTAAACAATTCTTGTGGAAAGAGAAGTGAATTAACATTTTGTAGTCAGTATGTACCTCTAGTCAATAATAGTGCACCACAGAGTGAGAGGGAATCTATAAAGACACGTTGAACCTGCTCTAGTCAATGTTTTAAATCAAAAACAGCAGCTAAGAGGAAGCCTATTCTGCAATCATGTTCACTCAGAACCTTCCCATAGTGTTGTGCACTTTGTTACTATAACCATGGAAAAACAATGGAATGACTTTTATTTCCGTTTTTTCCAACTTTTTTGTAAGCACATATTGCTCATAATAAGTGGGTAAAGGTACTGTGACATCACCCACTTTTCGGACTGCCATTATAAAACCAGGAGTTTGCAAATTGGCCATTGCAATATGGGTTTTTTGGAGCCACAACTGACTGTATTTGGATTAAATGAGTTGACAAATATATCACATTTTAAGCAAAGAATCCATTTTTGGCCATGACTGTATCCTGTAGTTCTTATAGTTTGCTTACAGTCTTTTATAGTCTTATTAGTCCATCAGTTGTAGTGAGGCTGAATGTGATTTTAGCACAACAGATAATTAGTGACACAAGTGACCGTATTTGGACAATAGCAGCGGAACTTCAGGACCCAGTGAGTATGTGGTGAGCTAAGGCAAAGTGATAGCTCACTAAGTAAAACAGTAAACTTCAACAATCAATTTGTAACAAAGACATTATGCAGTCTTGTTATTGGAGACTATGATCACCATCTATAGTTGCGCTGTAACAGTAAAAAATGCATAGCACAAACTGCAATATATGTCATAAGTCATGTCAATAAAAGCCTGAAAAGTAGACATAAAAGCTTCTATTTCACCTCAAATCTTATTAATGGAGTAAAAATTGAAAGAAAAAGGTCCAAATAAAACAAATAAGCTACCCCAGTGGCTGTAAATGGCATTGCAACTTTGATATACTATAGCTGAGGCCGCTGCCCCTCGGGTTTTAGACAGGATCCGGTTACACTTAGGGAGCTATAGTTATTAATACACTAATGCAACACCTGGAAAGACTGAGGCTTTCTCTCTCTGTAGGAGAATAACAGGTTTATATATAAACAGGCTTTAAAAGAGTGAAAGAGAGAGGAGTATGTAGACCATGAGAGAGAGAGAGTGAGTTTTTCTACTTGTAGAAGAGAACTTGATTAATTTCATTGGACCTGACCCCCCCAAACAAATCCAATATAACTGTCTGCTTGCTACTTATACAACAATCCCAGCGGTGTAAGTATGTGTGTGTTTGTGTGCGCTTGTGTGCTTTGCTTTAGATGTCTATGTCTGTGTATGTCTGCACATTTGTCTTTGTTTGTGTGTGCATTCTTTGTGCATTTCGCAGTGTGTGTCTGTTGTGTTAGTAGCCAATAGGTCAAAGCTTGGGTCAAGGTGACTTAGTGAATCAAAACAAGCTAATTAGCTGCTAACCTAATTAGCTTGTCTAACAGTGCAGGTAAAAAAAAATAAAAAAAAAAAAAGGAAAAGGAAAAGAAAGAAGGCAGCGTTCACCCCTCCCTGTGTCTTCCTCCTCCTTTTCCGTAATGAAATATGTGTCTCCACTCCCTCCTTTCTTCTCCTTATCATAATCACTCTCTTCTGGGCATAGACTTAGAGTTTAACCTCCTCAAAGTCAATTTACCTTCCTCCCTCTCTCTCACCCTTCTCTGCCTCTCTGTTTTGTCTACCTCTGTTCCTGTCCTCTGTCTACCCCCATTTTTCTCTGTCTCGATTCTTTCTCTCCTGTCTCTTCGTCTCCTCTACAACTTCCGCTGCCCTTTGTCTCGCTCATCGGGGGAGCTGCTCTCCTCCTGGAGGCCCAATTGGAGGTTATTCGATGCTAAATCTCAGCTAGTATCCCCCGTGGTCCTGCTCTTGTAGAATTTTATTAATGACAAGGGAGAATGCAACCACAAATAGTTACGTAAAACGTACAGTAATCAGTATTTCCTATTAGCAGTTGGTGTGGTTAACATGCAGAGATCTAATTTCCCTACAGGAATCATAAAAGTGAATTAACCTTTAACCTTAACTTTTAACGTATTTTACAGAGCTGTTGGGCTCAATACGGAGGAGTAGACTAGAAAGGTTCTTTGCTCACTTGAGGGTTACTGTGGGCATTTTTTTATTTTTATTTTTTTTGCCAAAGAGTAATTGCACATAGAGGAAGGAAAAGGAAACACCTTCTTTGAATAAATTACTATGAAGTGGAGTGATGAGCTGTTTGCTAATGTATTTTCAGATATTGCGATAACATGCAAAAACGTGTTTTTGCAGAATATTACAATGTCTCAGTGGAGTTAACCTTTGACCTTTGGGACATCAATGTCATAACTTCATCATATTTATCTATAGATTAACTGATCCTGACAATCTGAGCCCATGATGATAACAATGTTTAATAATTTTTGTCAGCATTAAAACACAAAGTTGTTTTAATGCTATTTTGTTGCTAATGACCAGCATTATTACCACAGTTTACACCAATGAACTTGACCTAAATTACTGAATTAGACACTAAACTACAGTGTTACACACATGCTTATGCTCAAAGATGCGATTGCAAACGAGAGTAAATGCACATAGAAGAAGGAGAAGGAAACACCTTCTTTGAAGAAATTACTACGAAGTGAAGTGATGAGCTGTTTGCTAATGTATTTCCAAATATTGTGATAAAATGCAAAAACATGTCCGTTCTAATGACAGGTTGTACTGACTGATGAGGATACTGAATTATTCTCCTCATTCATGAAACACCACAGCCATTTGAGACAGAAAACAAGAGAATGCACTGCTTTCCTTTGGTCAGTTTATCAAAGTAATGTGTAACACAGCACCACAACACAGTTTGCATTATTCACTACAAACCAGTCTGTGGAAATGCATGTAATTCACAATTTAGTTTTCTTTTCTGAAGTTTGCTTCAAATTTGCTTTAAGTTTTACAGACACAAAGCTACTGTTCAGCACATAGTACTTAATACAGTGGAGTGCACCAGTAAGTGGAAAAAATAGTTTTTTAAAATGTAATAAAGCAATATTGCAGGAAAGTACAGGGCACAAACATGTAGAAATACTGAAAATAAAGACAACATAACAGATATTGTGATATTTACAGAAGGACCTGTAACTGTCAGAACTTGTTACTTTGGGGGAATTAAAGTCTATTTTGAAGGATCTGGAAAACAATACACATGATCAATGGAATTGCTTCTAAATTTGCAATGTGACTGCCTACAAGACATTATTCAATTTTCTGTTGTTGTATAAAATGAGATACTGTATCTATTTATATGTAATTAATGTAAGTTGTTTGTTTGTTTTGTCTGTATTTATTCCTATAAAGTTAAAATTAAGATTGAAGTTAATATCGTCATAATTGAATCAAAAAAGATGCATTAAGAAAAATGCAAAGGCACTTGTGTTTTCATACAATTAATCACTGAATAACAAGAACAGGAAGAGTTGAATCCACAAGAGTGCTAAATGTGTTTAATCAGTATGACTTGCATTTCAATGACTCATTTAAAACAAGCCTTCTTGTCTGTGTGCGACAGGGCCGTTTTACTTTTGATAGATTAATAAGATGATAATAATCAATCTAATGTGTTTTTGTTTATGTTGTTTTATTTGTTGCTGAAGGTAATGCACACAACATGGGATCTTTAACATAATTTAATCCAATAAATAAAGAAAACTTGACTTTGTTCCCCATCTCACCACGTATGT
>JAPQRQ010000018.1:36408735-36420332 GCA_037367365.1 Apogon talboti | reverse complement strand
GTATGTTATATACCTAATAAATCAAGAAAATACCTGGAAAGACGGAAAGAAAAAATTATTAATTTGGAAATTATGAAAAATTTAAAAAAGTTGGGGTGTCGAAACACCGCAGGTGACTAACGTAGGGTTAAAGAAAGTTGTGGAGTATAGTGATAACAAGAGAATCACAGACAAAGATCCAGATTGAGAGTCGGTTTTTAGGAATGTTTTTCTAGAACTAGGTTTAACCTTTGACCTATCATCTATAATTCTTGGTAATGATAAGACAGATAGGGGGCAGGCTCACTCCTGGGTAGGAGGGATCAGCTGAGGTTACTGGAAAACATTTGGAAAGTCGGGTATAAAAGTGACAGAGCACCGTCCCAACTAAGTAACTTACGGAAACATTGCATATAAAAGGCTAGGCTGTGGTTACCAGTCTGCCTCCCAACAAGCCCACTCAGACTTCATCAAACCAGCCCATTCATGAATGTAAAGTTGCCACTTGAGCAAACTCATATGCAACTTTGTGTTGTCCTGCTGCTTTATATTTAATATTTTATCTTGTAGCTTTCATACATTGCTTACATTTTTCAGTATTTTGTGTGATATTTTATACAGCCCTTTGTTGCACTAATTGTTTTTACTGCTAAACTGAACAGAGTTGCTAAATGAATTTTCATTGTTCCTGTGACAGTAACAATAAAGATCTATTCTATTCTATTCTATTCTATTCTATTCTATTCTATTCTATTCTATTCTATTCTATTCTATTCTATTCTATTCTGGTCTGTTCTGTTCTATTCTGTTCTATTCTATTCTATTCTATTCTATTGTCTGTCTAGGTTCTCATTTGCCCAGGTCCTCATTCTTCTTGGTAGTTCTTCTCAGTTCAACACTTTTGAAAACGTTTTGTCTCTCATACAACAGACTTCTTCAGTTCTTCAGGTTTGGTCAGTCACTCTTTTCTTCTTCCTCCATCCTCTGACAACAGGCCACCTCTTCCTTTTCTGTGCCGGCTCTGCTACAGTAAACGCCTGTGAAATGAAGGCATGGTTGGTTTGTGTTTACAGCTTGCCAGCTGTACCTGGCTGGAGGTGTGTTTGTGTCGTAGTGCCGTAAACCGTGACGTTTCTTGTGAGAGACGACATCTAGGCCACAGGGACAGTGTAGAGAAGTTGCAAGTGGCATATTCAGCCCTAGAGGCGCTAGTGGGAAGGTGGAGGGCTTCCATCCTCCCCCTAATAAGCCATTTAACCATCACAATTACTTGGAAATTGTTTAATTATGGTAAAAATGCTGCACACTTCTCCTCTAAAGTGTAAAAGATACATCGAGGTTGCTCTTCCTCTCATTTTTTTCCCCTCCAACAGATTGTATGAACAGGGGCCAAGGCTTTTTCCACAAAGCTCTCTGCTGAGGCATGGTGGGAAACTTGGCTCATGAGGAGTACAACGTCGCGGATTGGCGGGTTGGTGGAGACGGAGACGGTCTTACATAGTGACAGGCTGGTCTCTGGCCTCAGGTGTGAATGTGAATCAGTATTTATGCATGACCTTGAAATGTTTACAGAGACGGTGTGTGGATACAGCTGTTTGTAGTTCACGGAAATCAACTGTTGTTTCTTTTTGTTTGTGAGGAATTGTATATAAAATTCTTTATATTGTTATGTAATAATGAAGCTTAGAAAAAGCCAAATTCATCTGTGAATGTTTTGTTTATTGTGACAACCATAACATGAGAATAACAAACTGAAAGAAGTTAAAAGATAATATGTTTCATGGTAAATCATTTGTCAGTTGGTGTAAATGTAAATGCACAAAAAAATCCATGCTTTATGTGTGCTGAGTAATGCTCCTCTATAGAGAGTGACTGATGTTATGTATGCAGCCCAGTCAGACAGAGAGCTCAATACACATGGAAGAACATATGGAAGTTATAACTATTATGTTTTGTTCATTAAAAGTGTTTCCCTCACATTACATCCCCTGCTATACACGTCAGAATCCTGTTACTATGCCAACAAATCATATGGGTCTTTTTTAGACATATAGAAGGAAGGCTACCATGATCATATTATGCACCACAGTGGAATATATTTGCACTGTGAGTGGAATATCTTTCTTTGATGAAGTTTTTTTTTATCATTTTAATAATTTTCTCATATATTTGTTGACAAATTATAGATCCTCAGCTCATTCTTGCTTTCCTTGATGCTACTTTGTTTCCTTGTTTCTTTGTTTCTTTCTTTTTTTTTTTATCCAAATCATGATTACAATCAACTGTTCACAACACCTGTTTCAAATCACATAGTCTTTTCATTATTTTAACCCATTTTACCTCTAAATTACCTTTCTGCCAACTTTTCTGGAATGCATTTCAGCCTAAATGTGAGTATTGGTTGAACATATGTTAACAAATGAAATAAAGTTGACCTGAGATACTGTATGTACCATGAAATATTTTGTGTTTGTACAAGAAAATACAAATAAAAGCTCATTTTTTGATATTGCTGCATTCTTTTTTTGCCTGTATTTTCCATACTGGTCCAATCATTTCTTATTTTGGGTTGTATTATTCTCACAGTCACAGTGCAAAATAAGTGGAATTGTCTCGCTGGTGAAATGGGTGAAAAAAGACAGAGTTTTGTCCCCTGTGATGTTTTAAGCAGGTTATCTACCTGCTTTACCCTCACTCCACAGTACACATTGTGTATACTGTATATTCAGCATGTTTAATATATTTAAGATCATGCTGAAATAACTTTCCCCTGTCAAGGAGTTTCAAGTGCGGATGGAACTCCAGAGTCGTATCTCCCTGTCTAATCTTAACCCATATGGCCCTGCATCAAATGGCAGAATACAGAGAATACATCTTTGTTACTGTGGCACCTAGAAGTGTTACCCAGATGCCCACTGTTCTATATGTTAATTGGAAAACACAGCACTGCAATCTGTGTTGAATAAGACCTGTTTTCTGAGGTACTGTAATGTGGACTCGACACTAGGAACTGACTGGTTATGCCCGGTGCTATTGACTGCCTGTGCATCGTCCTTGTTCCTGCTGGTGAAGTAATAAAATGTGAATGTTTTTTTTACACCTTTATGCGGTAGCAATCTGTGTGGAATAACACTAGCATCTGTCCCTGCCTCAGCTTTACATCCTGTGCTTCCTCACTGGTTTCCCCTTCATACTGGCTTTATTTCCCAGTATCAATACCATTCCCATGCTTGTATATTTTTTTAAGGTCTAACGTCTTCATGAATGCTCTTGTCTCTACCCACCGTCTCCCTCAGCTGCTTATAAATATATTAATAGCTCACTGTTTTCATATGCTGCTTTGTCAGGTATGCGATACTGTCTTTTGGGTATATTTTCTCCACATCCATAACTTCAAATCATATGATCACTTTGCATGGTTATGTTCCTTCCAGAGTCTAAAGGTTTAAGTCTATTTCTTGTTCATGATATTTTCAATAGACATATACTGTATGCAATTTTCTCCATTTCCTTCCATTCCACTTCAAGGCGTTCCTGATTTAAACAGCTGTGTGTCCATGTCTGAGTGCGATTGAGTATTATTTATGTTATGACCGCGTACATTTGTTTACACAGTTGGGGCTCATGTCTGTCTAGAGGACAAGAAATCATACAAATCAGTGCTAAGTCAATGTTATGTCCCCCCGTACTGATTACATACCGTTTTGAGATAATCAGTATTTGTGATTATTTCACAGCCTTGGCCTAGAGATTATAAATGGTAAACAACAACAAAAAACATTTAAAAAAAAATCTCTGTATCCATACCTGCAGTGAAGACTGTAGCAGACAGCCTGGTCACTGCTGCTGTGGACAATGTCTGCATTTCTTTTTTAATTTAAGATCAGGTATGTAAAATTTAAGAGGATCCAATTCCAGAATTAGAATATATATCCATGTCTTCACTTGTGTATAATGACCTGAAAAGAAAACCATTGTGTTTTTCTTACCTTATAATCAGTTATTTAGAGGGAGTGGATCAGCTTTCATGGAGTCATTAGATCATGTTTTGCCTTTTTTATGTTTTTTTTTTTTTTGGTGTGTGGTGTCCAGACTTGCAAGTTGCATTACCACCACCGACTACAATAGATCTGGATCTGTGTTTTGTTTTGTTTTTCTAAATCTAAAAACCCAGAATTGACCGAATAAATATCATCTCTAACAAGGACCTATTATCTTTACAACCATCGTGGAGGGTATTCAGTTGGTTGAAATTTGTAACTTCACCAGTAGATGTCGCTAAATATTACACTGAACGGTGAACTTTTAAAGTAGAAGAAGAAAATAGCATTGTCTTCTGTTCATCCTTGTATTTTATTGAGTAATTACTTCTCATTTTCTTTCTTTCATTCATGTGATGTTGTGTTTTTCTTACTTTTCTTGTCTTATATTTATATTCTGTTGTGGGGTCTCATGTACATCTTGTGCATTTTGTACTTCTGTCTTACATGTTTTGTTTTGTTTTATTTTTTCTTATTTTAATCCATAAAGACCTTGAACAATTTTTTTGTGGTGACATCCAAATGAACTATCTATATTTAACCCTTACCAAGTGATTTATCACCATTTGTTATATTATCCTTTGCGTTTTTTCAGTGAGAATTAGGAATTTTCCTGTATGTAATTTACTGATTATGTAAGTGTAAATTCAAAGGTTATTATATCAAAACAGAAAAACTAAAGACAACATGACTTTTTCAGCAAAATATATCATTAAAGTGAACCTATACTGGTCATGCTTATGGCATTAATTGTGCTTTGTGCATCACTTATAAGCAGGACAGGTGCAAATTCAGTAAAAATATCGCCACAAATGCACCACACTGGAGTTTTTACTACGTGAATTATGCGCGGGGGCAGAACCTATGGGGAGCAGCCATTGCCAGCTGTAAGTGACATACCCACATTGATTATGGGTGATCGAATACGAGTAAACAAGCAGCAGTCAGTGAGTGAGATTGAGTGGAAAGTATGCGTTTGCGCTTGTTTGAGCAGCCATAACACTCCACCATTGTTCAAGAGACCTGACCCAACATTGGCCGATAATGTGTCATCTTAGACTGGTGTTTGTTACATGGGGTCAATTACCAGTCCATCTCAGTTCAGCTGATCGGACAATACTACGAGCTTTTCGAACCACTAGCATGATACGTGATCTTTTAAGAAAGCTAGCAATGAAAATTCACTACAGGTACCCTTTAATTCTACGTAAAAACAAGCATCTACAACCACTGTCATTTGTCAAACTACATGGGTTTTATTGGTGAATCACTGTTGCAGACGACAGTGGTGTTTCCATGTTCACTACAGAGACTATGGATACATAGAAGACACAAAGACGCAAAAAGAGGCAAACAGATATTTGATGCTGCTGAAAATTTGACAAACTCCATTCTATCTGAATTATTTACATGTACTGATAGGATTAGTGGGTCAGTAGATATTAAACATTTATCAGATGCTTTTGGGTCTTTAAGGGTTAATTTTATAATAACTAAACCATGACATTGCTTTGCTTTTTTTTTTGTTGTTGTTATATTACCTTTTTGAGTTTTGTCATTATCTGTTTTTAAATGTGCACTATAAGTGAAGTTATCATTATTAAATAACCAGCATCACCAGCAATATTAGCATCAGCAGTCTGTTGACCTTTCCTTCAGTCTTTCATTTTTAACTTTCATGTTCTTAACATTTCAGAGTCAGTAGATCTATCTTCTTCTTCCATGTATCTCCTAATGTCTTACTTAATCTCGATTCTCTCTCTCTCTCTCTCTCTCCCTCTGAAAACGGAGAGAACATTATTTTCATTCACCACAGCAGTTCACAGTGCAATCACGGGGAATATGCAATTAACGGGAAAAGCCTTCAGTCAATAGCACGTTGTGTGTACTCATACACCTTGTCTACCAACTACTCTTTGCTTGGTCTCTCCCTCTCCTCCATTCTCTTCATTCCATTTCTCCCGCATCCTCTTGTGTTGAGCACCTTCTCTTCTCACCTCCTTCATGTCTACGTAAATCTAAACTAATTACTTAACTGTTTGCTTGTTTTCATTGTGGGTTTTTTTTTGTTTTTTTTTTTCAATTCAACAAATTCTGTAAAGCCCTGTGAGGCGACTTTGTTGTGATATTGGGCTGTACAAATAAAACTGAATTAAAAATTGAATTGAATAGATCAGCATGGAAAGGGCTCCTTGGTTCCATTCCTTTCTCCTTCATCTTGCAAATCATTTCTCATTTAACCACATCTCATCAACCCTTACTATCATCATTACCACCCCCTTTACTCATCTGCTCCCCTCTCCTCTTCACTGTACCTCACAGCCCTCACACACAGCTTTCATCATTATCATCACCACCTCCCCTCAATCTGTTTACTCTCTCCACTCCTACTCTCTTTCCACCATAGTCCCTCCCTTAATAACTCTGTGGCATCCTAATTCACGGGCTCCTCCCCTGCATCTCTATCCATTCTGTCTTCGGTGTTGGTATAGATGGTATGTAGATGGTAGATTGTAGGTACAGATGTTGCTGACACATCTGTGAAGGTCACCTATTCACTGTCTGTAGTTGTGCTTCCATCCATTCAGTTTATTTGCGTTTTTGATTTGCAGAAAAAGTGTGGATCATAAAACGCTGTTATGCTTAGAGGAGATGGACACAGGCAAATCGATAAAAAGTAGATGTAAATAAGTGCAATGGAAACAGATTTAGCACATTAGTTTGTGTGTGGACCTCTTAGGAGACTGTAACGCTCACTAAATGAAAGTAAAGTTTACTTTTATTGTCCCTGTAGGGAAATTCAACCTCTGCATTTAACCCATCAAAGTGCACACACAGAAGCAGTGGGCTGATACTGAATAAACCTGGGATCCATATTCAGATCTAAGCCAGTACCTTAGTCAAGGGCATTGACAGGAGAATTAACCTAGCAATACTTGTATTTGACACCACAGGAAATTTGACGCAAGAAATCAACATGGCATGGAAAGAACATGTAAACTCCTCATAAGAAGATCCTTGTTAAACTCAACATTAACATAACAAACATGAATGCCATATTAAAAGGAAGATGGAAGGTAAACGGCACCAATGTATGAAGAGCTGAACAAATGAGTGTTAGACAAATAGAATGTTAGACAAGTCATCCAGATCAGCAGAATGATGATGAAGACTGATGATTGATTGGATGGAATATTGACAATATAGAAAATGGAATGTTTGGGTGATGATAATGATGATGATGAATGTGATGATGATGATGGTGTTGATGGGGATGATGATGATGATGATGATGATGATGATGATGGGAATGATGATGATGATGATTAATTATGGTGACGTGATGAATGTGATGATAATATTGATGGTGATGTGGATGATGATGATGATGATGATGATGATGATAATGATGGTGATGTGATGAATGCGCTGATGATAGTGATGATAGTGATGATTATGATGATGGGGATGATGATGATGATGATAGTGATGGTGCTGGTGATGCTAGTGATGATTATGGGGATGATGATGATGATGATGATGATTATCATACAGTGCATGGCAGTGTGGATGGTGATGAATGATGGTGTTGATGATGATAGTGATACTGATAGTGATAGGGATGATGATGATGGTGATACAGGGGATGATGATGACAATAACCATATGGGATAGGGCTGATGGTATAGCAGATGGGGGATGACCTCACACAGGTCAGATGGGATGATGATGACAGGAATCAACACTGAATGGAGAGGATTGGCAGTGATAACAAACTAACTTTTAATATTCACATAACAGTAATGGATAGAAGCATGCATACATTTTGCTCTTTTTCTTCATCAAAGGAGAGTTTACCCTTAAGTTTCCTGCTTTGGGGGCAACTTGTACTTGTTTCCAAATCGAATATTTCTATCTCTTATCTCTTCCTTTGGTGCACTGTGTTCTTCACCTCCACTTTTCCTACCTCTCCTTCTCTAACCTGTTTCATAATCTCCACCACATCTGAGTCATTCCACTTCGCCTTATCTTTCCTCCAATCTGTCTTTTATGTTGTTTTTTTCCAGTTCCCTTTACTTCTATTCCTTTACTTTGCTTGACGATCTCTTTTTTTCCTCTTTAACTCTTTTGTTTGATTCTCCCATATGATTCATTGTACTGTTTCTCACCATCAGCGATATTTTAAGTGACAACCCAAATTTCAGCTTTTTAGCAGTTGAAGATATATGACTCCAGACCGTGCCATTATATTTAGCGATTTAATCTAAGACATTAAGTATTATAGCCTTCACATCTAAGAGCCAAGATGGAGCTAAACCTGTAGGGCAACTATAATTCAACATGCAGCGGACCTAAAACAAGCCAGTAATACTTTTTTTTGGTTAATTATAAAATTTATGCCATATTTAAAATCAGCAGGTGTCTCCCAAGGTTGATAAAGTCACAATGGACTGCTTTAATTGGTGGAGAGAATAAAACTGTGAAAGAGACCGAGCTGAAGTTTTAATCAGTGAGCCAGATGTTTGTGTTGGAAACTTCTTGCATTCACCAGGGATTTCTTTTCATTCCTCCCCCTTTCTCACATATCTTCACCTGTTTTTTTTTCCCTCCTCCCTTCTGCTTCTGTCCTCTTCTTTCATCTTTAATTTCTTCTTTCTTCTTCCCTTCTCCTCTCTACCTCATCTCATTCATCTCTGTCTCTCCCCACTCAACTCTAAATTGCTCCTTTCTCCTACTGTAAATTCATGTCTTTTGTTTTTTTTATTTTTATTTCCCCACTCTTGTGTTTTTGTCTCCCTGGCCTCTCTGTCTTATATATTCTTTCCCCTTTTCTGTCATTTTCCTCTAAAAGGCGTCATGTTTGACTTTGAGCTCTCTGAGGAGAACAGGTGTGTTCTCTATTATTTCACAGCAAGACACACATATATTCACACACCCGTAAACACATCTCACCTCCAGACAGGGGCCTTGTGTTTGTATGAATGAGAAGATGCTGCAAAAGACAACTCAGGCATGGTCCAGCACAACAAAGTAGTTGAACATACTCTTCTCATATGAATGAGACATCTTAAAACTTTTCTGTTCTGACTTTTTGTCACACTGAATAAATATAGTGCCTCACCTTGAGACCCACACTCATTAAAATGTACTGTTGGGGACCAAAGTTGAGTCAATTAAGGCAGTCATCCTGTGACCCTGGCTCAGTTGGATATACTGTAGCCTACTACTTCTCCCTGGGATTCCATCACAATAAGAAAAGGGTTCTGAACCTGGGATGCTGACTCATAAAGACAGAGCAGTGTTTTCATTACAGCGATACCTGCTTTGAATGAGACGCAGCCTATACACTGGATGAACCAAGGCTACAGTTTATGGAAATGGATGTGTGTAGGCTTTTGAGTCGTCTGGTTCGACGCTTCAGCTTTTGAAATCAATCACTGGACTTTTTCATTTTATATAAACGGCCAATTCTTTATGTTGTGAAGACATAATTTAACGGACAATAATTGAGTCCATTTACATGCTCACTCAAGCTCTGATTATTTTCTGATTTCTGGAGTTTTCAGATTGTTATCATGTAAAGGTGGTATAGAGGGGATCATATAAACAGCATAATCTGTTATGCTTTATCAGATAACAGCAGTTATCTGATTATGACAAATTGGATTAACACACCTGGATTTCTCCCCAATACTCTGATGTCTTCACGCATGTATACCTGTTAATATGATTTATGTCATTCTTTCTGTATATGTGTAAAAAAAAAACAAAAAAAAAACACCAAGAAAATATAGTCAAACATTACATTACATTACAATGTATGTACTTACTCTGAAAGTAATCTGGTCATGAACTAAAACATCTAAACCTGGGTTTTTTATTCTCACATTTCTGAGGTGCATGTAAATGTGCCAGATCTGATTATTACAATTATGTGATTACTCACAATTATCAGATTTTCATGGTCATGTAAATGGACTCATTGATTCAAAAGATATAGAATGTTTTTCTTTTTTTTTTTTTTTAACAATTTGGGAATGTTGTCCACATTTTACATGCTTTTCATTCTTTGTTTTTTTGATCATTTTGGTTATGTTCATGTAAGTTATATGGCATGAATTTTGGAAAGACTGAGTATTATTATTTTACCTTGTTGTTTCCTACAATAAGTCTAAAATACACTGTGGACAAACACCCATACTGTTTGCAAAAAATGTACCACCGAAACCAGTGTATAAATGTGACTTAAGCCTTAAGGGTTGGTATATGTTATGCTTTGGCTACATGGAACACAAAACAAATGTCTGTTCCTGGAGTAGATATACTATATACACCTGCAGTGCATGTTTGACTTTACGATTATGTTGTGCCTTCAGGTTTTGGGCTGCATTTGTTTGCTTGTTCATTTGTTCGTCAGTGTTTGTATGCAATATAGGTTTGAAATGGATATATATATTACACAACTGAGCAACTGTAGGCTGTAACTGTAGTGTTATCAATGAAAAAATCAGTAGTGTAAATGAGGGAGCTCCAGAGGATAAGAAGGTCATATTGATACAAATATGCTCCAATTCTTGGCCAATCATATGCAAATCGACATCTGACTAAGAGGATAGTGGGTATTTGAACATGCTACAAACCAAGCAGCTTCTGTTGTAGACGTAATTCACTTTGCTTAACACTGGATGAAACTGTGTAAATACTGAAATGATCCATAAACTCAAAAGGGGAACCAAGCCCAGCCATGATTAGCTGCAATTCCACTGTTTGTTTATGCAGCAGCGAGTCAAGACCATATGGTTTTCTCAGATGTATTGTCGGCACTATTATTTATTTATTTATTTCACCTTTTACAGTTCACCTTAGTTGTACAAAAGTTAGAGTTTTTGCTATTTATGTCTCTTATTCAACATTTTGCACTTTAAAGCAGATGATTATCGGGTACATAGCAATCAATTACTCCTTCTGCGTTACCCTTGAATGTTGCTGTAAACAGATCTAAAGGCCATGTGCTAATTGTGGCTCCTGCTGTAGCTCAGAGCTAGTTGGAAACCCACTTGAAGCAAAGCACTGTTTTACTAAAAGTTGAAATATTTTAACTCATAACCCTTTGCAGTCTGAGCTCAGAAAACATGCTAGAATTTAATAGTACTTGTTAGTGGAAGAGAGGACCAGGTCTGCAGTGGAAGCGTATCCTCAGTGTCTGTAGGAACTGGAAAGCAAAAGAATGATGCTGGTGCCATTGACTAATTACTGGTAACCCTTTAAATTACAGACTGAATTAACCACTAATTAACTATCAATTATATTATTACCAGAATGAGGAGCTTCCCTGTCAGTGTTCATAGCTGTCGGTGTTATATAAAGATACAACACTACTGTTGTTGAGGTACTGTAATTAACACTTACAGCAATAACTAATAATTAACCTGTAGCCTGGGCATCTATTCAACCCTGTTATAACTTAATTATGTAATGCAAATACCCAGTCGCAGGTTTAATCAATTTCGTACTTTTAACATCTAAGTGGCTTGGTTAATATGTAGGTGGAAGGCATTTAAGCAGATAAATAAGAAG
>JAPQRQ010000018.1:36388115-36400290 GCA_037367365.1 Apogon talboti | reverse complement strand
ATAGATAGATAGATAGATAGATAGATAGATAGATAGATAGATAGATAGATAGATAGATAGATAGATAGATAGGGAGGAGAGTGTTAACATTCTCCTCATTTGGTGGGAGCGTTACTGTTACTCTGTTTATCAATAGCTTCTCTGTGTGCACGTCTCCTCCTTCCCCTCTCAATGCCTGTCCTTCCTTATTTCTCTTCCAGTCTCACCCTTGAACATACAAATCTCTCTCCTGTGTGATGTGGAAGAAAATGGTTTCTTACGTTGTTCAGGCATTTGGTGGTTTTGTGTGTGAGTGTATAAATGTACTTGCATTTCCCTCAACACTTATCTATCTCTACATAGTCTGCATGTATAGTGTGTGTGTGTGTGTGTGTTTGATTGTGTTATCTTTATCTGTATTCCCCTGCCATACATGCAGCCTGTCATCGCGTTAATAAAGGGATTTGAGTGAAAGTGTGAATGTGGGGGAATTGTATGGATTTGATGATGGTGCATTTAAGCTGTTTATGTTTTAGCAACTGCTTCTTATCACCTGTGATTTATCTTTTAGCCCAGTCTCTGCATGTGCATGTTTGTGTCTGTTTTTTTCTGCGGTGGTTATCGACTTTAAAATCTGCGTTTAGTTTTTTGAGATTGATTTTTTTACCATGTGTATATATGCTCAAACTCTGTATAATAACCTCATACAGAAGCTGCCATATAAGGCAGGTTCTGTATTATTTTTATAGGTTATTATATAGGCTTTGACCAATGGTGTTGCTGTTTTATTCCCAGCCAAATCAAGCCTTTTGGTGTCACATGTTAGCACATGTGAAACACACAATAACATAGTGTGTGAGGAAATGAAAGGGCAGACAGACATCTGGAAAGACAGACGGAGAGTGGCAATAATTAAACATTTTAAAAGAACATTTCGTCAAAGCCCCAGATGGTCGCCAAGCCCTTTAAATGTGATGTTGCACATTCCAACACACAACTAATTATTGATTGTCTGGAAATGTCACTTAAAAATGTCATAAAAAGTCAGGTATCTTCATACTTGAACTGAAGTGCATATAAAGGAGTCAGCCTGCAGGAAGATGCAGGAGGCAGCTTTAACATGTACACTGTTGCCCAGTTTTGGGGACTTTGATACTGTTGCACTAAAATACACTGCTGTTCATAAAGTTGGAATAATTTTGTTTTCAGATACATTCCTTTTCTTATTCCTATTTGTACATATCAGTAATCACCTTTGACCTGGTTCAATGATTACGTACCGAGTCTTTGTTATTATTACACATTATCTATCAAAAATAAATTACATTGTCACAATTATTTCATGAGAAGAGATAAAAATGTTTTACCCCAACTTTATTGGCAATAGTGTGTTCTTCGTTAAAGAATCTGTTGAGAAATCATAAATATATGAGAAATAATAAAAAAACAGCCCCATCTGCTTCTGAATTCTATTCTGTTCTTGTTTGAATCAAAACTTAAGTAAATAATAATGACAAACATTGTACTGAAAAATTGAACCAACCAAGGATTTATTTATTGGTTTGCCGCACTAATAAAGAAATTGTTAGTATTGTGTAAATTTATGAAGGTGATGATATTAGCCTGGTGGACGGGCATGCAGCTGTGATAAATGTAATTTTCAAAGCCCGCTCTACTTGAGTATTTACATATAATTTTCTGCCAAAATAAATTTCAGATAGACAGAATAACCACTATAAATGTAAATCAACAGGTTGTTTTTGCCCAAACATGTCCAAACATCCAACTGTGAGTGTAATTCCCATAAAACTCATTGCTTATATAATTGATATATGGTTCAATGCCCTCTGCGGAGAAAAGTACAGATGATATTTCTGGCACACATTCACACCAAGCGTAGACACACAACTGAGGATAACATGTCTGAGAACTTCACTTTAGACTCCCGATGGGGCCATGAAGCAATGATTTAATCGCTGGTACACACATTTTCTCTCACACATACTGGCACATTTGCACACAGGACATTTTTGCGACTTATTTTTTATTTCCATTTCAAAGCAAAGACTGATTAAACGTCTTGCCGTTTCAAAGCCTTTGAATGTATTTTTGTCTATGAGGACATTTAACCTCGACCACTAAAACTCAGAGCACTCGCACACTCCCAAAACACACACACATACACACACTTAGTACGCACACGGTGACAATTAGCTGACATTGAATCAATGCCAAACAACAAGATATTGGAACTAGCTGTCTGTCCCTCTGCCTGGCATACTAATATAACACACATGGGAAACACACAGACACACACTGCTCCTGTGCATAAAAAACAGTTAATTAAAACAAAGCTGCACAATCCTAATTCACTGTAGATACGTTAGACACTCTGAATGAAATTACAGAATGATTTATTGAATTGTTCCCACAGATGAAGTTTGCCACCTAGAGTTAAAGTGTAAATCTGTCAAGTTACATCATGTGTTTGATATTGACCCACAATATGCTGTGACTTGTCCTGATTTGCATGAGTACAGTGCCACTCTTATGCATATGCAGTAGTGCATTACTGTGCATGTTTATGGGCATCTCTGAGCTTGTCATGTCTTATTAATTGTATATTTCTTTCTAGCCTATTTGAAACTCTGCATTACCTTGTGAAAGATATACATATCTGTGCACGTTTGTGTAGGATGTAGCACTTTTGTGTGAGTTTTAATAATTTCTTGTCCCTTTTGTGAAGTGTAGGAGCACTTAACTGTGGAAGAGGCAGGGAGATGTTGTGTGTGTGTGTGTGTGTGTGTGTGTGTGTGTGTGTGTGTGTGTGTGTGCGAGTGTGTTCACCTGCAACAAAAAGAATCAGGCATCTCATTGAGTACTGATGATTTTCAGGTACTTGAGGGTCCTTCTGGTTGTCCAGTGAGACCAGAGAGTACATACACACTTCAATACTGTTAACTACTGCAGAGCACACGGTTCAATGGAGAGCAAAGACGAAGAGCTGGAGTATGTGTGTGCATAGAAGAGTTACAAAGACCTAATGAATACTGAAAGCAGTGAACCATGTCCTTTTCATCCTCAGTATTTCTTAACTTTAAATGTACCACTATACTTACAAAACACACGGACTGAAACGGACCCACTCTCAGTGCCACAAAATAGTTAACTATTAAATAACACACAAGGTACATGTTAAGGATCATTATGCTTGTGTTGCCGAATGAGAAAGCAGTTTTTTTTTTTAGCTGTTCGTACCGGCTAATCTATCTTTATAGTGTTCAAATGACAAGTTTTAAAAGAGCCATGGCCTACATACAGTAGACTAATGCAGGGGGCAGTGAGATAGAGGAAGACAGAAAAAGGAGAGAGAAAAGTATGTGTGAAGAATTAGTGACACAGAGTGAGAGAGAGATTGAGATCAGTACAATTGTATTAAAAGAGAGACTGTGACAGAGAGGAAGACGAGGCACAGACATGCACTGGGAGACAAAGTGAACAAGAAAATGAAAATGTATTCCCCAGCAGCCGCGATTAATCAGGAATGACTTTTCCATCTTGTGCTGCTCGGCTAGTAATGTCTGGCATTAAGTAATGACATCATAACCCTGTCGGCCCTGAATTTATTTCTCAGATATGGAGGGAATTCCACCAAGCTGACCCAAAGGCACGAGCAAACAGGGCTCTAAAATCTGTTGATATTAATGACCGGACTCAGATGCTTCATGCTTGTTGTAAATACTCCGCCACGGCAAAATTTCACATTTATCTGTCAGCTAAAATCAGAAAGGACAGCATGAAATAAAGGATATAAAAGAGCATGTGTATATCATATGAAACGGCATGACAGACCTTAAAGTTATTGACATAATAAAAGTGCGTAGCTGGTCTAATAGTGTTTTACTGCCCATTAGTATGCATGAGTAAATGCCACGTCTAGTTTTTTGTCAGCCTCGTTCGCTGAACTGCCTTGTTAATGTTTTTTTTTTTTTTTAATCTTTAAACGCAACTAATAGAACCTACTGCGTTCATCATTTTAACTGTTACAGCATTGTCTGCACACATTCAGCTCATAAATAGGACGTGTGAAGATTTAGATACACATTGTAAAGACTACAAAGTTATATGAGGGTTAAAACTTTGTATTTGTCTGTTAAAGAGTGCTTTCGGCACAGCAGTTTGTTGCTGTTTCTCTGTAGATTGTGGTGCAGACGCCTCGCTGTGGTGGGAGCTGAGGGTTATTTCATAACACGGGATTACTCAGCCAGCCAGTGCTAAAAATAAGCATGAAATGAACCTCTCAACTGGAGTTCATAATGAAAGATCGGTTAGTATGACTACAAGACATCCATGAAAACCAATATCCAAATTTAATTTGACCAATTATTCAGAACATCAACAGTTATGGTACATTTCTATAGGTTCCAGTGAAGGACATCATTTGCACCACTTTCAGTTCATTTGCCGTCTTAACAGCCATGCAGTGCATTCAGGTAGTAGTGTAGTGGGTTCAAGGAGCAGCGCCAAACATTAACATGTTTGTCATGCTTGCATAAAATTGAGCTCTAATCGACTTTCTTTAAACATTGCTTGGTATCTCTCAGAAGTTCCTAACTCTGCTAACAACCTAAACTTTCAGCCCTTGATGCAGTTATATCTGTTCTGAGAGACTGAGTGTAGTACTTTCTGCCCCTGTCTTATATGCTTTTTCAGTTTTCAAAATGTCCAGTTGTACTATAACCTACATAATGTGCAACTACAGTACTGTTCTACTGAAATACACTGTTTCCCATAAAGTTGGAATAATGTTGTTTTCAGACACATTCCTCCTTTTATTCCAATGTATACACATCAGTAATCACCTTTGAACAGATGCAATGATCACATACTGAGTCCCATTTACAATTTATCTATCGAGAATAAATCACATTGTCACAGTCATTCATAAAATAAATTATGCCAACTTTATGAGCAACAGTGTATTAACATATGAACTAAAGGAGGCTCCTCACCTTAATTATTTGTTTTCCTGTTAAACAACATGTGCTGGTCTGCTCTGAATCATTTCATCTTTGTTCACTCACCTGAGTAGGTGAGCTCCACTTCTGCTGTGATCCTCTGCTCTGGGGACAGTGGCAGGTGGGTCTTTAACCAGTGTGGTTGGTAGGGTGAGCTGAGGAAGGACAGAAACCTCCCATAGAGCTGAATGCCTCTAGAATCAGTCCTAGACAGGAACCGGAGCAGCACAGATCTTAATTTAGTTCATTGTTAGATAACTGGCTCTGGACAGCCAGCGTCAGTCGCTCAGTAGAGCCACTGGTGACAGAGATGCATGTATCATATGCCCCAGAACTGATTTTTAAATGCTCATAAATATGTTCCCATGATTGCAATTTAGTCTAAGTCATAACTGAAGCAGATTGCAGTGGATTTTCCCTTTGCCAAAAAAAAAAAAAAAGGAACGCATAGTAGAATCCTTGTGTTGAACAGCCAAGTTCGACAAAATTGTTATTCAGCAGTAGCCCTGTGTTTTACTTGGCTAAGCTCTCATAATGCTGTCCATCAGCAATGATCCCCTGACCCCATTCTTAGAGCTGCGACCTCTGGGGCCACTTTTGTCGACAGGTTACTTTCAGTACATCTATGGCTCACACTGATTCAGTTCACAAGACCTGCATAAGCACTCACTGTGTTAAAAGTTTAGCTGCTGCTTAGTTGATACAGAATTATCACTTCACAAAGGTTTGTGTGGATGTCATCATAACAGTAGTAATCATCCAAGTGACACTTGTTATAATATAAACAGTACAACAGTTCTACAGGGGGCATACTACAAAGTAGTGTAGCTCAAGTGTTTGAGCCAAAAGATCAACTCTTTCTTCGCTGGAGCCCTCTGCTGCAGTGGGCTCACTGCGTCAGCACATTGGTCTCATTGAAATGAATGAGGATGCTGTGTTTTTTTGATGTTGTGCCATTGTGGGTCTGAATGTAAAATGGTTACTTACTATGGCATATCCCAGGGCTAGCAAGCTGAAATAACAGAGATAAAAGTAATATGGTAATTAGTGATCCAGGTAAGAAAAAGCACTTTTTAAGAGAGTGCAGGGTCATCAGGGAGGAGATGCTACAGACTCACAGTTAAAGATACAGAAGATGCTGGATATTTGGAACAATTTCAGTTGTTTAGGAGTAGGAATGTGAATAAGTGTTTCCTTCCTGAAGCTTCAAACTTGAGAATCTGTACGGAGCTGGTATTTCCTAAACATAGAGGTTATAATGTGTCTATTAATGCAGCTCTTGTGATATTTTATTATTTCCACTTTGCCTCTCTGTTAGCATGACATTTTCTATAAGCTGTAGGCTAATGGCTGGCTAGCGGGCTAACATTAAGCAGGCTAATGTGTCTGTTAATGTTACATTAGTGTTATTTCAGTTTTCTCTCTCTTAGTTCCATGGTTTTAGGGCATTGTGTGTGTCTCTGTGTGTGTCTGTGTGTGACACCATTACAGCACACCTACGCTGTGCGTGTGTGTCGCGTACCGTATGAGTGTGTGCGTATGTGTGCTCTACATATGGAGCCAATGAGTTACATTTCCATTTCAAAGCGACGAGTCAGCAGCAGCAGAAGCTACTTTCATCCATTAATGTGATTTTAGGGAGAGAGCAAGACAGTGAGACACGCAGAAAGAAATGCATAGAGCCACAGAAATAATTACTCTTCAGGTTGGCAAAGGGTTCAGATTGTTTATTAGTGTCTCTCTGTTTCACTCTTACAGAAAACTACCTCTCATCTCCTCCTGTCTTTGGTTGTGTTTTAGTCAGATTATGTGGACCTATCTGCTCAACAGTCCATTGTTTTAATGCAGCTGTCACTCACATTATGAGGTTCACTGCTCTACAAATACTGTTGAGTGTTGTTGTACCACTGTATTTGTAAAAAGTTGTAAAGTCTGCAGATGAATCACTTTAAAGAATAAACAGTCTGTGCGTATAGCCATTTGTCTCAGCCTTCAAGAAGAAATTGCTTAGAGTTAAGGTTAGATCTGTGTGTGTGTTTGGGGGGATTAGTGGATTATTTTGTGCTTGAGTGCCCTTTTGTGTGTAAAAATCCATGCGTAAGCTAAAAGTGTGTGTGTGTGTGTGTGTGCCACTGAGTCTTAGCATCATGTGTGTTTACACAGCTCTTCTGGGTGCATCCATGCGAAATATGTACAAGTTCTGTGTCATATTAATGTGGTGCTTGAGGTTGAACGTGAAAATGGTTTGTTTGGATTTTGTTTGCATATGTGCATTAATGTTTACTTGTTTACATGTCTGTTTCTGTGTGTGTATTTTCTTGTATGAGTGTATCCATGTGAAGGAATTTAAACTGTGTATTTCCATAAAGTCTGGCACTGAGCAAACGAGAACATGCATTGCACTGTATACAAACACATTATGTGCAGTTGTTGGAGTTTGTGGGTTTTCTAGCAACATTTTATGTGTGTCTACATTAACATCTGTGTTTGTGTGTTTATGCATTTCAGCTGAGCGTGTGTGTGTGTGTGTGTGTGTACATCTGAGGATAAATGCATTAGCCACAGGCTATCGTTGTTCCAGTAGCATCGTTCTTATTCTATCCATTTTTAATGATCGGTAATGGTCGCTAGCAGTGTTGAACCTACATCGTAAGGACGTGGCAAAAAAAATGGTCCTGTGGTGCACAAAGCGAGGAAGACTGATGCTGAAAAGGGAGTGGAAGAAAAGGAGAGGAGAGGAGAGGAGAAGGGAGGGTGTTAATAGATGTTATTTTGTGGAAACCAGCATCAGAGGAGCGCTGCTGAAAAGGTCCCGTGGTACACGGTACCACTGCAGCACAGGCCTACAGGGAAACAGTGGGAGAGGAAGAGGGAGGGAGGAGGTGAGAAACTGGCCAGTGGGCTGGTGACTGACTGGTTGTCAGCTTGATTTACTGACTAAATGATGGACTGGTTGCTAGGTTGATTGACTGACTTGCTGCCTGATTGGTTGTGGTACGGAGACTGGATACGTGGGTCTGACTGAGCCAATTGCTGATGTGTTGTGATTATTTTTTTTTGCTTAGTTTTTTAATAAGGTAGCTTGTAAGCGAAGAGCAAGAGAGAAACGGAGGAGACAGAGAGCAGATGGAGGAAAGACGAGCCCTCTTAACTGTGTTTAAACTCTACAAAAGGCTTTACAAATGAGTTTCCAGGGTCCAAAGGCCAAGAAACGTACTTAGCACATAATGGCAGTTAAATTGTTTGTTGTTAAATTTAGCTTTTATTTGTTTCCATTAAAGACTACCATGTGCTTTATTACCAATGCTTCCTCATGGCATCGTTTGGGGAAATAGGAGTATTTTTACCACTGAATCTTGTGCAATCAAATTAGACTAAATCAAATCAAACTGAATTGTGCAAAACTAAATGAAACAATATGTAAACACTGAAGACAGTACATCAGTTAGAGTAAAAAAAAATAAATATTTAAACGATTCCGGACTGAAGGTATGAGATTTTCATGCCATCTTAAAGTGTAAACGGTGCAATATCGTCCTGTCAGGTGTAGAGAGGAAGCAGTGAGATGGATGGAGAGCCAGGGAGAATTAAAGAGGAGTAGGAAAAGGGGGGAAGACGTGAGGGAAGCAGGAAAACGGGGCGGTGGGGGTCATCGAGGAGAAGGAGGAGACGGCGGAGGCAGGGAAGGCCTTAAGCAGTGTGATAAGGAAATAATAAAGGAAAGGTTGTAAAAGGCTTCAAGACTCCAGCCGTAGTAATATCTACTACACGCACGCAAACACACACACACATGCGCTCTCAACTGACTGTTTCTCTCAGTCGGACACTCAAACACACATGCACAACTGTATGAAAATTGATGTTGCAGTGTCCTTTACAGGCCATTTAATCTGAACAACGGCAATCGCTTACTTCTGTCTGACAAATGACGGCTAAATAACACGCCTTTACCTGTCTGTCTCCCTGACTGTCTTGTCATGCACAGAAACGTAGAAGAGCGTGCGCCAGGGCCTCGTGATTCACATCGGCTCTAATTCTGCTCCATTTTGCCGCTCTATCGGGTCCTTTCAGTACAACTTCAGCACATTAGACAATAAGCTGCTTCTGTGAGGAGTTTCAAGTAGTGCTTCTTGAATGTCAAGAATCAAGCCGTTTTCTATTCTCTCTCACACCCCATTTTCTTTCCTTTGCTCTTGACTCATCTTATCTCTGCTTTCATCCTCTGCCCTTTTTCTCCTGCCTCATGTCTTTTCCCCCTCTCTTCCCCCATGACTCTGATACTTCTCTTTTTATTTTATACTTTGCGTATCAGTCCTTTGCTCCCTCTTTCCTCTTTGTCACTGATTCCTCTTTAATTTTCTTTTTCCCTCTCTCTGCCTCTGTAATTGCTCTCCTCCTTTTCTCCATCTGTTCCTTCCCCGTTCTCCCTCTCTTCCTCCTCCTCCTCCTCCTCCTTCTTACTCTCCTCCACTCCTCCATTCACTGCCTATTTCTTCTCCCCTCCCTCTCTCTGCCCTTTCGAGTCCTTTGATTAGGTTGTTGGCATTTTCATTGAGATGTCTATATGACCACTGAAATAACTCTCCTGTCACAGTCTCATCTGCCCTCTTCTTCTTCTTCTTCTCCTCCTTCATTCTGCCTTTCCACCACCCGGCACTTCCTCCCCCTCTCTTCACCAGCCTTTTATTTTCTCACTCCACTTTATCCTCTTCCTGTGCTGCTCTCTTGCTTCTCTGCCAACATCCCTCTCAGTTTCTCCTCTCTCTATCTCTCAGTATCTGACTGTCTCCTCCCTCCACCCTTTTCACAATTCTGCACCTCAACCCCGCTATCTTTCTCCCTCTTTCTTGTTTTTGTCTGCTCTTTCGTTCTCTGCGCCTTTCGACTCTCATTTTCCCCCCCTCTCTATTTCCTTTGCTGCTTCCGTAGATCGTTTGTCTAAATGTCAGATGGCCACATCATCTACTGTTGGTATTATAAACAGCTTTCTGGTCAGAACCACAGAGAGGGAGAAACACAGGGAGAGAAGACGTGAGGTGGCGGTGGTGGCGGTGGTGGCGGGGGGTGGGGGGGCTGGTCTGGGCTGACGCTGCAGTTTTCTAGTGTTTCTGGCAGTGAAGAGAATGAAGATGATGTCTGAAAATAGAGAGAACATGTTTAAAAATTATATGGGGTGTGTGGTGGGTGTAAGAGGAGGGAAAAGTGAGTTGGCTTATACATAAAAAAAAAAAATCGAGATAAGAGACGAAGGGTGAGGCAAGGAGAGAAATGGGGAGGAGACTGAGAGAAATAAAGAGAAAGGGAGAGGGAGAGCCTGTGTGTCTACACGCCTCTAATCTGTTGATGGTTGAGGGGAAGCAGACAATAAGCCATTATCTCTCTAAGACTTAGTTTTAGCTGCAGCAGTATGGCACTGCATACTGCTAGTGCCAAAGCAGCTTAGAGCACAGTTACTGTATGTACCCAGGACACACTGACACCCAAACAGAAGTAGGATGGCATTTGAGGACAGAGTTAAATAAGGAATAGGATAAGATACTAATACAACCCAATGAAATCTACAAACATGTGAGAGATGAAAGAATCTCTACAGTTTTCATGTTAAGCGAAGCATTAAGTGTGTTTCATCTAAAAGTCTAAGATAAGATCAATACCTAATATCAGTCGCATATCAGAAGAGCCTCTTTGGAGAACTACAGAATGAATGTAGATTATCTTTAACTTAACTTAACCTAACCACCAAAGCCCCTGAGAGGCTTACACACACTGTACTTCATATATCTGAGTGTCAGTGCAGTATGCAAAGCAATACTTCAGCCCTGTCTCCTTAAGATAACATTGATATACTGCACATTTGCAACAACAAATGTGTTTTGCTTGAGATAGAGCGCCGTTTAAAATACATTTCTTATCAACATACTGAGAAAAAACACTGTTAATGAAGCTTTCCACCATCTTGAAAATGTTTACTGATGATGTATTTAATTGGTTGTGAATATATCTCCTCATAACAGCTAAATGGTGAATACTTTTAAGCTAATGGTAAGGTTTTGTAAGCATTTGATTGAGGTTAGGTATTTTTTTATGTAAAGTAGTTTGTAAACAGTCATAAGCTAAAAGTTTGTCTGAGGTGGAAAGTTCACTTCCAAAGGAAACATATACACTTCATAATTCCTCCATTGAAGGACACGAGTTTGGTTAAAAAAATTTAATAACCAGAACAATAAATAGTGTTTTCCATTAGTTTTGTTCATTAGGGCTCAGTGAAAAGGCAGCATCAGGAGCGGTAAAAGTGCAGTTTCTACGTATTGTACTTAATAATTCATGCTGAGCTTGATGCACCTATATATGCAATTATGACTGAACGATTTAAACCTTAATGTACATCTAGTGTTGTATTATTTATGTTATTTTTATACAGAATGGCACTGTGAGACATCTTTTTACATCAATTTGACATCAATTCCAAACATTTCCAAAACATAAGGCATTATTTGTTTCCTGTTTAATATGATTTTATACTGATGGTGTAATAGATCATTTTTCATGTAGCTCTTCAGCATTATCATTTTCCATTATTCGCACAAATGAATGTTGAAACCAAAGCAAATGCAATCACAAATGATATTATACTAGATGTCTCTTTGACCCTTAAGCCCCATACTTTTAATGTCTTGTTAAAAAGCAATCATACCAGTGGCTGTTCCGATAAATCAATTTTACTGTATGTGGGATTAAGAGTAGCAAACATGGGAAAACAACTTTTTAGAATAGTAGATGTCAAGATTTAACATAACATGTAGATGAAAGACCCCATGTGTTACTGTTGCACTGAATTCCATGTAACTGCACAGGTGTCGTAGATATTGTGTCCATCCGCTGTAGGATGCACACATTCATATTACACTCTACTGTGATCCAAAGGGAAAAATGCCTCATGAATATGGATGAAAGTCCACATTTACTGTCTAAAAATCTCTTTCGTGCTGTCTTTCTGGTGCTACAAACAGGAGGAAGGCCAGATTTGACACCAATGCTGTTAAAAAGCTGACGTCACTGCACTGACTAAGACAGAGAACAGAGAGGTGTCACATAACAAGCCTCTTCTCCTCTCCTCTCCTCTCCTCTCCTCTCCTCTCCTCTCCTCTCCTCTCCTCTCCTCTCCTCTCCTCTCCTCT
>JAPQRQ010000018.1:36372465-36384488 GCA_037367365.1 Apogon talboti | reverse complement strand
TATCAGGCTTCTGCAGAGCTTGGTGATGAGCTGATCATTAATTGAACCAGGTGTACTGGAAGAGGGAAATATCTAAAACATGCAGGACACTGGCCCTCGAGGACCAGGATTGCCCACCCCTGGTCTAGCTCAGAGCAGAAGTGTATATGAAACCAAGTTATGATCAGAAAACAGCAAAGGTAAGACAACATTTGTAATCATTGTTTCATAATTCCACCTTTAGTTTTGCTCTTCTTTGGCTCGTTCAGTGAGTTTGACTGGTAGAAAAATAATACTTTAAGTGTTGGATCTTCTTAGTGTTACCTTAGTAGTGCAAAGTTTGTCACATTGGTCTTTTGTTTTCTGAAATTATTCATGCCATATGCTGGTCTTGGACTGTTAGCTTGTTTTTTTTTGACATTTGTTCATTTAAGTGTTCTGTTGTCTGACAGCCGGATTTGATGAGCTTTTAGCTGATGTTTTTCTGGTTATGTATAGAATCTGTATATTGCTACAAGTGACATGTAGCATTACCATGGCAACACAGACAGAACTGTGATTGCCTCTGGTACCAGGGCAACCGGGCTTAGTCGGTTTTAATCTCTATTGTTAGACAATGTAACCAAAATAAATCATAAAGACAAAAAGATGTATCTCTATAACAACCACTAACTGCTGTAAAATTATATCATATATAGGCTATTATTATTGTCTGTCTTAGCTTTTGTGTAGACAGACTTACAGGAGGTTCTGGGGATGCATTCACAGACCAAAAGTGTTGTGCTCTTCCAACCCACGTGTGAAGGTAACCAGGACCTTCTTGACCTCTACAGTTGTTTTGCAGCTTCTCTCCTCTCCACAGCAACACCTATTATATGATAAACAGCAGCTTTAGAGTGAAACAGCATCTGTGTTACCTTATAAGCTACTGAGTAAGGTTTATCACGACAACATCTTCCTATCAGGGTGTCCCCCATGCATCGAGGAACAGTCTTAAACACAAAGAGGGAGGCTGCCAGTGTCGGGGAGGGACCCCTGTTACCTGCTGATACACTACAGGATGCTCAGCTCCAACAGCATACAGGGAATCCACACTAAGATATCAGTTCTAAGAGCAGCAGGACGGTGGAAACCTGCTGCCATACTGAACCAGGAGACGGGGTTTAAATGGTTGTTTAATAGCTGGTCTGTGCACTTTCTTGTCTGGTTTGGTGCACATGAAGTCTAGATATTTGGATATCTGTGCACAAACTCCCATAGAGCAACTCACTGCAGATCCACAGTGGATGGTGCTTCATGGGGCACATCCCTACAAACATACTCCACATATCGATCATTTAACCGGGAGTCACTGTTAAACAACGAAGAAAGTCTTTAGCACTTGTGGCTGGGCTGTCCTAGACTGAGCCGCCTTCTCTCTGAAGTTGAGAGGAGATTTTAGGAGACAGTTTGTTTTTCATCTGATGCAGGCAGCAGCACAACGCAGGCTCGTCATGTCATCTTTGGTTAGTTTTCTGATCAAGCCAAAAATGAGCATCTGGTTTAGTAGAAAAAAAGGCACAGGGTCTACAGGTGATACGCTCATGTTCAGGCGTCATGGAAACTCAGCTAACAATTGACTTCACATATTATAAAATGTTTCAAAACTATGGAGATGTTGTCTGTTACTGTAGGGTACCAGTTATGATAAAAAGCATGTGTTTTTTTTTTGTTTTGTTATTATTTTTGTTGCGTGTACTCCAGAACTGTGGATCTCATATCCAGATAGCAATGCATATACTGTAATAATATAACAGGAGCATGGAGGGTGTGTTTCCATTTTACTATCTGAAATTAAAGGTGTAGAATATCAATACGCAGTACTGATATTCCAAACTGTCAACAGCAGGGGGAAGCTGCATACCAAAACACACCTAGGACTACCAGAAACACCAACAAATCAATGCAATGTATCCACAGACTGTATCACTCACTGAATAAAGTATTAAGGCTGTGGAATGCTACACTCATCTATACTCATGTATGGTATTATCAAGTTTTCTCCTTCGAATAAAAAAAAAAACTCAGTTATTTTGATAAAAAAATCACTGTGTCTTGTAATCTTATAAGTGTGGTTTACATCATAGACATGTTAGCTCTGTTTGTCAGACATAAAACACTAAAACAGAAAAACTACAAATCACCTCAGTTTTCATTATAGTTTGTGTCGACAGTAGCTGCTGAAAAAAAAATCAATGTTGAATTGTCCAAACAAGGTCAAAACTGTCACAGTTTAGTCTGAACTGTGGATCCTAAGTGTCATAATCAAACTCACCCATGTAGAAGAAACACTGTGCTTTCAGCGTCAAACTCCATTCTTTTCATTCAGAGCTGTGTCCAGTGGTGAAAACAACAATACCTCTAGTTTTTATCACTTTGCCACTTTCTTTGACTCTAAAAGTTGTTTCTTAATGGCTCTCATTCCGTCTCGTCACTTTCTGACACTTTGGTCAAAGGCCCTGTGGTGTTCGTTTTTCTCACAATGGAAGACCGGCAAAGTGACTCAATACTCCCTCTAGTGGTCACATAAACACGCTGGATATTGGGAATGAAGTATATTCAGTGCTTATCTCTCATCTTTGACATCAGGATTCTTTTGTCTGAACTCTCTAATGATACTTTTAGGTCATATGTGAATAATTTAAAGTAGAAATACTATATATAGCTCCTTTATAGGTACTTAACTTGTTTATTTTGTACCATTAACTTAAGTAAATAAAATTAAATAGTCAAATAAGCATGTATGAAAGTGTAAAATAGTAATGTATAAAACATAAAAGTAGTTGTCTGTTATCAAACCATATCAGTAGCTCCTGTTTTGTTTTGTCATGTTTTGGCCTTTTCTTGTCCAAAATGACTCGGATCTGCGTCACATTCGCTCTCCTCCATGTTTGTTTGTGTTGCCTTCGTGAAAATTGCCTGCTTCCATCCATTCCATGTCATCCAAATAACAAAACTACAGATGCAAAAAGTGTGATTTGCCTCAACAAGCTTCGTGATTGAACAGACTGTGTAACGATAGATGCTTTTGTGTGGTCAGATGATATATATGGTAGTGTGCATCAATTTAACGGCTTAGTTAAAGGTTAGAGTTCTCTTTTCTCATCAGTTTTTCTCCTAATTTCGCTCTGAGCAGGCATTTTGTGACATCAGTAGCCTGCTGGTGTGGGGCTGTTTAGGGGGCATGAAGAGCTTTCTAAATGATGGCTAAATTTAACTAAATGACTTCCTCCACTCACATCTGATATAATGTTCTCTCCTGCTCTCCTCTCTCTGTATCTTTCTTTCACTGCCACAGCCTTTTAAAGCGTTGTCCTTTTCTACCCCTTCCTCCCTCTTTCTCCCTCTCCCTGCTTGAAGTGCGATATCTATTTCTTCAGCTCACTCCCTCCTTCTCCTGCCTATTTACCTTTTTCATCTCATTCTGTCTCCAGCCACTCCCTCCTCATCCTCTCACTTCCTTTCCGCTAATCGTTTTGTTTTGTCTACCGTCAGCAGCAGGGAAGGGTCAGGCGGTCCTCCGTCTTGATTTTTTCTCTGACTGAAGTTATAATAATGTGGCTTTGGTGGAATTTTCTTTTAACATATTAGATAAGTCTGCTGGCAGTTGTCCGTCTCTCTGCTGGATCGATCTCCATTGTTCCTGTTTCTGTCTACTGTCTGCGGTAATGTGCCTTTGACGGGAACCGAGGACTAATTAGAGGATGGATCTTTTACCTGAGAATTATGGTCTGAAAATTGGAAATGGATAATTGCTTGTAGATCAGGAGTCAATGGTGACTCAGGCAGCCAACCAGCAGCCTTTTGTGGTTCTCTATTCACTCACTAACAACCTCTCAGCCATGTCACCAATTAGCTCATTTATAGGTATAAAGTACAGAACATCACTCATCACATTAGCTTTTTCAATAGGTTACCCTATCATCATGTGTAATAATAGAAGGTCACAGTGAAGCTGAAGCTCCCCTAGCTAATAACGCTATGCATATATTTATCATTTATGTTTTTGATGAAGTCACAGATAAAATAAGTCCATGATATGATATAATGATATGCCTAAACTCAATTTAATTTGGATATTATTAGAGTGCAGTCCTTGTTCAGACTGTTAAGCAGTTGACGCAGAATGGCCTTTATCTATTGACTAAACAAATAATCCATAATTATATATAGTAACATGTGATATGTAGTAGTACTGTATATAATTACCCCAAAAAAACCCAATGCATTAGACTCTAAAATTTTAACTGCTTATGACAGAAATAGTATGTTATACAGAAATAATCGAATAGAACAGAATATTATACATTAGAAAACAGAGCACAAACCAAGCCACTTAGACTCTCCATGAAACAGTCCTTCCTCAGCATGATTATACTAAGTACTCAAGATTTTGTTGAGTATTTTGCACTTTGAAATAAATCCCTTAGATACAGCGATTTTTAGGAAATACCGTATTCTACTGTGATTCTGAGAAAACTGTCTACAATGACCTTGAACTTCGATCTTCCAGGATCAAAGTTTTTGTGACAGTATGTGGTAAATTTGAACCAAATCAGTTGGGTTTTGACTGATACGCAACAAATTTTGGAAATTTGGAAGTTGCTTCTGACCCTGACCTTTGACATAGAACAGCCAAGATGTAATCACCTGTGGTCACTTTGATCAGGAACTCAACCAGATAAACAAACACAGAAAAAACACAGCAATAGAGGTAATAATAAGACCTTTACGATAGATAACCCATAGTTACCGACATTAGACCGACCCGTATAATTGAAATGGAATCACATGCTCAGTTGGATCCAGAATGCACCCAAAGATCATGTAGAAATCAGAGCTTGGACCTTAAGTTGCTATTTGGTGCGTGCAACAATGGAAGCTGGTTATAGAGAGAGTGTTGGACAAAGACGGGGAAGAGGCCTAGGCCTGCTATGAGTGGTGAGAATAAACAAATTAGTTTTCCCCATTCCCCATTGTGTTCATTGTCCATATTTACAGCGCGCTACAAATGAAACTTCCAGAGACTTGAGATAATAGTTTTTTATACTCCCCACATCAGTGTGTAGTTGGCATCTGAAAAGAGCTGTTTATTTGGTTCTTGGCCATGAAGTCTTGATATAAAAACACCATTTTTGAAGAGTTAATTTAATTTGAGTTCTGTTTGTGTACAATGTAAGCTGTTTTGTATTTTGTGTGTATGTTTTTGGTGTTGTGCGCAGCGTTTTTTCGACAAAGAGGGCCCTTGGTTTCTGAAAATGCATTTTAGCAATCCTAAAAAACTATAATGTAATATTGTGTACTCCTGATGGAATACAACACACATAGAAGCTATAGATGCGTTACTGAGGGTTATCAAGTGGGAGTCCACGAGGAGCGACTGGATTTAACAACATAACACCATTCAACGTTACACACTCCCCGCTGGATCACCCTCACTTTACAACATCGCCAGATATTTTTAAAAATATGTTGTAGCATATAGCAACAATATAATAACACTAACCCATGCCTTTAAGATTAAGATTTCATTTTTAACTCAGACGACCAAATCAGCAGACTTTTTTTTTTTTTTTTTTTGCATAAAACTACAAAATCAAGAAGAAGAATCTGGATCATATTTCAAATATCTGAATAGTCCCAATGTTCCAGCAAATCCTAGTGCCGTATCTGCTCTGCTTTTTCCATATTTGAAAAACAGATTTCAAGCTTATTTAATGCTGTATATCTTGCACTAATGCAGGTTGACTAGTGCACCACTTATGTGCAGTAAACCATACCGTCTCACAAAGGAATCAATCCACCAACCCCAGCTCAGCAGGCACTTTCCTACTGCCACAGTCTGCTCTGTCAACATGACTAGTAATCAGAGTATTATTTATAGTTGGCTGCTGCTTCATGGAACATATGAAAAAAGTCATGATATCATTTACCTGAAATCACAATCTTCATGGTATCTTTTCATTTATACGCTTTAAAACCTTGTGTTGTAGATGAGTACTATTAGTCATATGTCGCAAATTCTTTCTTTCGATTGTGTTGTTTTCCTGTGCCACAATATGGTAAACTTCTTTAAAAATGGGATGAATGTAGTAATAAAAATTCTTATATTATTGAATAAACTTACCTGACATTGAAATTTTTATGGGTACTGCACAAAACAACAGCTGCAACTACTTTTCTCACAATCAGCAGCAGGCTGTATGTACTGATTTATTATTGCAAATGGTTTCCATTGTATCTGAAAGGGAAAAAAAATGCACTTACAGTAACAAAGTCTTCAAAGTGCATCTTGATGGCTTTGCAATTTAAAGCCTGGACCTTTTGTTGCATTAGATCCCTTCTCTCTTCTCAGCTGTCTCATCTTAAACCGCACTGAAAAGCAATATCTGCAACTGCTTGCATTGTTGTGCTGCCTGAATTTAAAAGAAAAGAATACTGAATTGCTTTTTTGTCCTTCAATATTTTGAATTTTATATTATATTAGATATACACTACATGTTCCTTTTCAAAATGTCCCATTTCGGGAGACTATATCTTTTTCGACTTAAAGGTTGAGTACATACCTTTTTTTTTTTTTAACATGATATATATTAGAGTTCCTTATTAATTGGTGCTGATAGGACCTTTTATAAACTAATGGTATCAGCACAAGTTGGCTCCGATGGTGGTCAATAGCTATTATCAGGCTTCTCAACTCTGACTCTGCAGGATATCAAGAAATATATTTAAAAAATCCTTAGAATCACCTATATTTTGTCAGCTAATATGACACCTACTGCGCCTCTGGATTCATTTATATATTGATTTATTCATTAAGGTAACTTTTTCTTAGATATTAAATTGGACAGAGAGACTAAAGTCAAAAATAGTATTTTTCCAACTGTGGTGGGAGGGTTGAGTGATGGGGAAAAAAAACAGCAAAATAAAACAATAAATCCAATACTGCTTGACCGTCTAATAAACATACTAAACTAACAGTGGTCACCATTATTTTTCAGCTGTTACTTGATATGTAAATGAGACTGCCGTTTGCTATATTTGGAAAGCTGTGACAAAGAACTCCACAGTAAGCTTTTGCATCTCTTCCCAGTCATGATCTACTGTGCGGTGAATCAGCGTCATTATTATTAAATCCCTTTGCATCTGGATCAAGGTGTAGAACCAGCATCTGAGAAATGCAAGATTGCTTGCCTGTCCATATGGCAAACATGTCTGCAAGTAGCACACTCCATGAGAATACTTAAATAATGCATACACAGTAACACAGGGTGACATAAGGCTGAGAGCCTGTTTACTGCAGAACCCGCAGAATAAAACTGTTGACTCTGGTCCTGTCATCCACATATTATTTCCTTCTCCTTCTTCCATTCCACCAAGACATGCTGACATGACAGGAGTTGCAGACCTTTGACCAGCTGCACTATTACTCAAATACAACTGTCAATGTTCATATCCACTATTTTCTCCGCCTTCTATTCCTTTCGCTTTAATCTCTTTTGAGCAGCAGTGATGTAATTGAGAATGACCCCTGTTACTGCCAACATGGTATGTGTCTTTTACATATCTGTTGGCGCAGGACATCCAAACAGCAGCGACATGAAAGCACACGCTAGCTCCGATATCAATCAGGACGTAGCTGTGAGCTTTAGAAGGATCATATCCATTTCACCGATGACATAATCAAGAAATGAAACCGGTGGTGCATGAATCAAAACAATTACACAGCCATAAGGTTCATACGCTCTTTGGTATTAAGACGGGCATTGACATTAATCTCATCAACTGAAGATAATGGCCAGTGAGCTTATAAATCATCATCGGAGATTCTGTTTCCGAGCAGTTCCATGAAAACCGGAACATTCTGAATTTTCTTTCACTTTATCTACCATTGTGAGATACAGTATTTTATTAGATTACAGGACCAGACTAACTTTTATCACAATTACATGTATTACTGATAAATGCTTTGGTAATAATAAGAACAATATACAGTAAAACGGGCTGTTTTATTTTGTCATCAATGAAAAATAAAATTTATTATTATTATTATTATTATTATTATTATTATAAAAAAATTCACAGCATCAAATATTGTTGGAAGAGGAAAAAATATCATTAACTTAAGTTGTTAAATACAGCTTTTTCAAATATAGACACCAAAAGACCTCTGTGTGCCCTCTGATTAGAGGACATCACCCTGCATTTGTGTTGGCCAGCCCTTGTTGTTGGGTCTTCTAGCTCTTTTACCCTGATGGAGCCACATCTGTACAGCCTCACTGGCATCAGACTCCTCCAAGCTAGTTCCCCCAAGACTTCTTCCAATCAGGCCCTCTACTGTGTCCACATGCAGGGATCCTCTAACATCAGATTTAATCCTCTTCTGTGCTGAGAAGCCCCTTTCACACACAGCAGAGGATATGGGGAGGATGATCATGATGTGCACAAGATGTAGGATATTCTACCAAGAATAAAAACATGAGGTTTAGCTTCTAACAAAACATTCATTTATTCATTTATTTATTTACCTCGTAATCCGAACAGTATGGCTCCTTGGTTAGCATTATCCCCCAAAGGTACTGGTAGGATTTGTCCATATAGTTTCTGGAGATGAACCCAGATGAATGTTAATTTTACCATTTTACCATTACCCATTAACTATGTAGTTTTGAATATCCAAATATCATAGTTACCAAGTCATCAATTAACTGGTTAATTGTCGCAGCTCTACAGAGTGTGATGCTTGTTTTTGGTTTTACTTCTTGTAACAAAAATGTACTTCATTACCTACCGTGTATATAAAATACACTTTATTTTATGGCACAATCTGCACTTTTTTGAGAAAAAACTTATTTTCACAGTAGCATAGTTACACTTTAGCTTGTATTTTGCAGTTTGAAATAAGCATATTTGCACATAAAGAAGCAGATCTGAACAAAACCATCTTAATTATTTATTGAATGTTTATTGAAAATTTTAATGTGGGTGTAGTTTGTGTAGAGAATCCCTGTTACCAACGTGAAATTTATTAAATTTTAGTTAAAAATGTAATATTTCAAATGTAATGGGCAAGATATAACATGCAAGTGCAATTAAAAAAAAAAAAAAAAAAAAAAAAAAGGATAAATCATCACTAACTTGTCTCTCCATGAGGTCTGGGTACCTTTTAAAGGTTCCAGGTGGATCCATGGGACGAGATAGGGTTAATGGGTTCCAGTTTATGTATTTAGGTTTAAATATGTTTTTTGGGTTTATTTGGTAAAAATGTAAATCCATAGCTATTCACATTCATTCATAAAAAAAATATTTGTTTACTAAAAAAACGTTATGAAAAAATGTTAACATAATTTTGAATTGATGTAATAGAACTTACCTTGTCATTTTTGTTAGTCTTGTCCTTTCATAGCAGAGTATAAAAGGCCAAATGAATCCTTCGGCTGCTGCTACAACCTCATTTTATACATGTTTTTAATAGTGGTGACTACTGAAAGAATCCACATATATGAAGGCTAAAAAGAATATGAATACCCTCACATACTGGTTGATTCTTCATGAATTACCATTCAGCTGTCAATGCCACACATACATTGTCTGGTGAATTGGTGTAAACAGTGCTGTTACCGGGGAAACGGGAAACTGATGGCTTACTGCACTATTATGATGTTAAGTACATGTGGCTTCAAGGATGGCTTCAGCCTTTTTCTACTAAGGGCTTCTATAGGATCGTGCTTTTCATCACAGGCCACAGAAACTAACCATCCTCTATTCTCTGTAAACCCTGTGAGTTTGTGGACCATGTTTTGACACTGTAGTATGATGATGTTGAACTTAAAGTAAGTTCAGATCACGTTCAGCTGCTGTTGGCTGCAGATGTCAGTACAGTCTGCTAAAGTGCGGTTGGAAACAGATGCTTCCCAAAGTGGCACAAAACACAACATTAGATCTTTTATACTGTTATGAGAAGTGTAAAAATATCCAAGAGGGCATGTTGGGGAAGTCACAGTTTCCATATCAGTGAGCTATAGACATTAGCTAAACCGTTTTTCCATGTTAAGTTGTTTTATGTTTGTTCCATCAAGTTTATCCTGTTTTGCATTCCTTACTTCTTTATTGGATTAGTAAAATGGTGTATCCGCCACAGTAGAGCTGTAGCGCCGAAGACAAGCACAGATATGATGTGAATAAGATGATGCTCTACTCGATGTTCAAAACAAAAGCTCTGTGTTTATGTCTGTAATGGAAGTGTGGCAGAAAAAATTCTGAAACAAATGCGAAACAGTGCTATATCCTCCTGAGAGCCAGCGATGCACTTTCATCCTCTGTAGTGGACACAAGTTCCACAGCTTTAAAAAAACAAAAGCAATACAAAGGACATTCCATAAAATAAATACATAAAAAAAACACATATCATCATGCTGTTTCCAACCAAGACAATTATTTAATGTAAAAAGCCGAACTGTTTAATTACTTTCTTTTTTATCCCATAAATAAATGAGTATAATCCAGCAGCTCTTCACTGTTTCTATAGAAGCACTGACATGAGTGGTCATTTTTGTTTCCACTGCATAAAAGACCTGAGTTTAAACAGTGTCATTGTAAGACTGATGGCTCCTCACAGGTCCTCACTGTTAAAGGATGCTGTGCATGCTGCAGTAGTATCTATCTAGGGTGCTATATGTGGACATGGTGTGATAGTTATGCAGCTGACATATTCTGTCATGGTTATCTTGCTAACATAGATCTCCTGGGCTTACATGTGACAACATCAGTAATGGTTTCACAAAGGACTGTGGGTGTTAAACAGAAAGCATTCAATAGGGAGATATACTGTTACAATATTTGATATAGTCTCTTCTCTTCTCTTCTCTTCTCTTTGCTCTTCTCTTCTCTTCTCTTTGCTCTTCTCTTCTTTTTGCTCTTCTCTTTCCTCTCCTCTTCTCTTCTTTTTGCTCTTCTCTTCTTTTTGCTCTTCTTTTTCCTCTCCTCTTCTCTTCTTTTTGCTCTTCTCTTTCCTCTCCTCTTCTCTTCTTTTTGCTCTTCTCTTTCCTCTCCTCTTCTCTTCTTTTTCCTCTTCTCTTTCCTCTCCTCTTCTCTTCTTTTTGCTCTTCTCTTTTTGTTCCTTTCTCATTTCTTTTCTTTTTACTCTTCTTTTCACTCTTCTTTTCTCTTCTTTTTGTTCTTCTCTTTTCTTTTTGCTCTTCTCTTCTTTTTGCTCTTCTCTTCTCTTCTCTTCTCTTCTCTTCTCTTCTCTTCTCTTCTCTTCTCTTCTCTTCTCTTCTCTCATTCGCTCAGTGACAGGCACCAAATCAAGCTACTTTCCAAGTGTATCTAAGGAAATCTTACTGAATGTGTACCGACTTCATTAACATGTATATTAATGTATCAAGCACTCAGAGTACTGTGGCCTTAGAGTCTTCAACAAGCTAAAGTCAGCTTTCACTAGTAAAACACCAACACTGCTCTTTTCTGTTTTCTAAATAAGATGTAACTGTGGCGGTACACAGGATGAGATTTTTCGGCCTGGCAAAGAGCTTTGCCATGATAAATGGACCACTTTGGATGATGATGATAATTCAGATTTCAGTTAGCTACATTTTTTGTTGAGGTAAATTGATTATGGGGGTAATTCAATCTTACAGAAGTGAGTGTTAGTCATTCTTACATAATTGAGTAGATTACGACTAAATTACAATTTTAAACAGAAGTGCTGATTACATTTAAATGTTTCTTGAGTTTAAGAAGATGGCAGATTATCGTCTACAAAAGGTGACCGCGACAGTGATCACAGTGTTTCCTGCATCACGAACACTGCAGCGCCATGACAAAAAGGCTCATTTGGATGTGAAGTGATGCTTATAAGTTGGCAAGAGTGACATGGCGCTAGCATAGTTTCTGGTGAAAACTCTCATCACAAGATTAATGATCTGAGTCTCCTCCTCTCCTCTCCTCTCCTCTCCTCTCCTCTCCTCTCCTCTCCTCTCCTCTCCTCTCCTCTCCTCTCCTCT
>JAPQRQ010000018.1:36338456-36370757 GCA_037367365.1 Apogon talboti | reverse complement strand
GGGGTAGCTGAAGATGTCCACGCTAAACTGGCTTTGTGTTAGTATAATTGGGCTACGTTATTTTTCCCTTTGACTGAATTCTGTTGTATCTACGTTCCAATTAACAAACTTGCATTGTAGCAAAAATTCAAGGTGGGGGGTGGACGGAGCGCCCCCCTAATATAATGGTACGGGAAAAGAGAACGGGGTCTGTGGATGTAGATTTTTCTCTGTCTGGGGGGTCAGGGATGTATTTTTTGTATTGTAAGTATGGACAGGGGTGGTGGGTATATCTATGTTTTTAGTTTTTTTTTTTTAAATTTCTCTCCTCATTTCTCCTCTCTTCTCTTCTGTGACTATTAAATTATGTATTGTGACTGTGTCCATGTTGAGACAATACCACTCTAGTTATTTTCATTCATTGTTCTGTAGTTTGAGTGGCAGTTGCAATGATATCCTCTTTGTTTTATGGATGTGTATTGTTCTTTACTGCCTGATTGTGTGGCAACTTTCTGACAATGATCTGAAAACCATGAGCCATAGTTAGTTTGGAGGAAGACGCTCATCGGTCTCCTGGCCACTGACCTGTAAGAGCTTATTATTTACAGTGTGTGGAGTGTATTTCACCTGGTGATTGTGTCAGTTACTTCTGCAACCACTTAAAAATATGCCCTTCATAATTTAGCAAGTCACTTATATTTTATGTATACAGATTGTTACAGGATTGAACTTTTTCTGTACACAGAAATCCTTTTTCTCTTGTCGAAATGTATCATATCCCAAAAATGCTTCTGTCACTGTCGACAAACGTTATGCAAACAAACCTTTTACATGGTGAAATTACATAACTGCATACAGCTGCAGTGGTAGGCTGTGTAAAAGGAAATCTGGCAACCATTTCAGGAATGAAAGTCTTGTTAAATCAGTGTATTCAGTGAAACAAAGTGACAATACGATAAAATGTTACAGATTACAGAAAAAATGTGTGTTATAAACATTCAGTAGGTGAAATACCACACATTTTACATCTGTCAATTAAAACATTTCTAGAAAATCTTATGAAAATAAGACTTAAGCTGCTGTTTTAATTCTTGTGTGAGTGTTTTTCTTTTCTTTTCTTTTTTTTTTAAATGAGTCTGTCCTTTGTGAATGAGCAACTTAAATCGCAACTCATTAGCATTTTACCAACAGCTCAGAGGGTCATGAGTGTCAAATAAAACTCCATCCATCCAGGGCTTTTATGAGTAAGACATTAGACAGGCCAGGAAATAGTCTGGGACAACAGTCAGACTCTACGACCAAGTGTTTCCCTGCAGCGGAAAATTGAGAGACCCAAGAGGAGACGGAACAGATATAAAAACTAATTTGTTCCTGTACCCAATGCCTTTTTTAATGCCAGGAAGTAATACTTGTGGGCGCTGGTTGTGTGCAATAAGTCGCCACTGTACGCTTTAAATGCAAAAGCTTTTATTGATGCAGGCTAGGTTGTAGTTTTGTGGTGTCCTGTTTCAGCCATGGATGTCTGCTGTTACTGCAGATGCTTTGTTTTGATGATTTGCAGTTATCTTAAAAAATGTCAGAGAGCAGGTAAAGCCACGATTTCTTAGAATACATTTTGTGTCTATTTCTAGTGGGAGACTGGTGCTGTTTTCACATGGTGGTATTTTATACTGTTGTGTGACGAGATGGCATAAAATTGTTAGCTTCTAAGCAGTAACATGGAGCAAGACGGGAGAGCAACAAGGCTGTTAAAGAGCAGAGAGTAGTGTGTGTGTGTGTGTGTGTGTGTGTGTGTGTGTTTTAAGGAGAAAAGAGAAACAGATTTAGATGTCTTTCAGTGTTGTGGTGACTTGGTGGGAATCATAACAACGTTCAAATCAATGACCAAAATAAGAAAAAAACAGAAAACAAAACAAAGACAATCAGAAGAAAAAAAAACAAAACAAAAAAACAAACAGCACAAAAGATGGACAGACTATATTAGTGTGTTTGTCAGAAACGTGAGTAACTACAGAGACCAAATCAAAGATAAAAACACCAAACAAAACAAAAATCATCCATATGTCAGATTTTATTTACCTGGTGCATTGTTTGCGGAGCTGAGAGGTGAAACAGCCGTGAAGTGTGTCAGGGTGTGAGATGGATGACTGAAACACCCATCTAGTCTTGAGTACGTCCATAAAAATGAATGTGTTTTGTACGTCCTTAGTTGCCCTTGTGTGGGACCACAAGGTCTTGACCGCGTTGCAGTAGCAATTTTCCCCTAATGTCTTCTTTTTTTTTTTTTTTTTTAAATGGGGGGGAAATAGTCTGTCTCAACCCATTAACGTGCAGCTTAGATATAAGAGCGCATCTCAATTACCAGGTGCTTTAACCATTCCCACCAACATAACACATGAGACAGCCAGGCTCACTTATACTGTGTGTGCGAATTCATTACCCCGTCTACCACTATGCAGGAGATCATTTGGTATCCACTTGTCACACCAGGTATTTGCTAGAGCAAGCATTAAGCTAATGAAGGAGGGGAAAGTCTGAACTAAAAGACAAGAGCGTTATCATTCTGTCTTTCTTTAGCTGCGTGGTGGTCCTTTACTTATTGGCTTACAATAAATTCAAGCTCTAATAATTGGATTAGAGTGGAGGTAACGGTTATTGTCTTAACCAAAGACACAGAAGACATACAGCCTTGGAAATAAACCCCCTGTGATTCAATACGGCAGCCCTTCACCATGACCTTTACTTATTCTCTTCTTGGAATTAATTGTTTCCGGATAGGAACTTGGAACTTCAAATATTTTGTGAATTTTCCATGTTACCGTGTTCCATATTTGTAAAAGAAAATGTAATCTGTGAAGAGAAAATGGAGTCAAGCAGTAACTGTCACGGGTCAATCCAGTTTTACACAGAGTGATCACGGTAGAACAGTCATAACCAGAATGATGTTATTGTCTTTGTGGTGCTCAGGTAACATTATGCCTCAGAGTAGCGTGACTCTAGTTCAGGTCAGAGTTGAACTAACCCTGTAATAGTGCACAGAGTGTTTGCTGTGTCCTGATAGCATGTTATAGATGGTGGATACACTAGGAGGGGTGGTGTGCAATGATAAACAACAGCTAATTCCACTGTCGCGTTGTCAAAAGGACATTTATGCATGTGCAAATCAAACTCCGTCTGAGTATTTTTACACATTTACTGTGTGTGCAAGCATTAATGTGGACACAATTATTCTATTTTTCTAAAGTTCATTGCAATTATTTGCACAACTTTCTATGTTTGGTGTGAAATGAACTGAAAGTACTTCTGTTGTCAGTGATTGTCATTTTTCCATTAAAATTGTAATCTTTGTCAAATTTAACAGACATGCAAACTCATTCAAAGGGGGATATTCAATGATATTCATTAAGAAAACAATAAATACATACATTTTTACCTCGCATTTGTATAACCCTGATGGTATTAAAAGCCCTGTTTATTACAAATATTGACTTATCACTACTTCATCACAGTGGATCAGTAAATATTAGGATATACAGTACAGATGTCCATTAAAAAGCAGACTTGTGCACAAAACAGTATTTTTAGACAATCTTTTGATGTTTTTTTGCAGAGATGCACCTAAACATTGTAACAAGAATAACTGCTTAATGTTTAAGTCTTTTATCCAGATAATTTCTTGAAGAAAGATGTTCCTTCTAAAGCAGTCTGTAGATCTAATCTAAAACCTAAAATATATCTGAGTGACTATCTAAACCTGCCTCACTTGAGAAGATGAAGTCACAAAATTGGCTGTTTTTTTGCTTGAAAAGTTTCTGTCAAGATTGCTCTATTATCAAAACACATGGCGAATCATTTTCTTTGATCAGCTAATTCGCTAATCGATAAATAGTTGTCGTTGCAATGCTTTGTTGTCTCTGGGAACTGAGGGGAACAGCAGCTGCTGAACTGACCAAGAAAATGTAGTCTGCAATTCTGTTAAAAAAACAAACATCAGAGGACACATATACTGTACACATGATAAACTATTATAATTAATTATTGAACTATAAACAGTCCAGGGATATTTATTTATTCATTCAAGTGCTCCTTTATTTCAGTAGGTCGTTTATTTGAGATCAGGATCTCTATTTCAATGGAGAGCTGAGTAGAAAAATAAACATATACACTTAAAGCACAGGAAATTACATTATACATTTACACTGTCTCCTGTGAAATACATTTACTAGATTGATTGTACATGCTAGTGCAGCCTTTGAAGTGTTGTTTGAACCCAGATGGACAGAAAATGGCAGTGAGTCATTGCTGCTAGCTGAGCAGCGGTTCAGTTTTTGGGGTGTTAACAGAAAAAGCAGAGAAATTAAAAATGGAGGTGGATGAAGTAAAAGGCAGTGGGGGGGTTAAAGACAAAGAGAAAAAAGAGAGATGAGGAAAGAGTGAGTGTGAAGAGCAAACGGAGAGGGTTGAATAAAGCTTCCGGGCCCCAGAAGGCCGAACTCTCAGACATTTTAATCAATAACCGCAGCTCTATCAAAGGACGGCTGATAGGCCAGAGACAGAGGAATTGTTCTGCACTCGCTGCCTCACCCCAAAGGAGTGACTCAACACTCTGGGACGGGATGAGGATGAAGAGGGCGGCAGAGGCAGATGGATGAGGAGAATGACAAGGAATAAGGAAAGGACAGAGAAGAACAGACAATAGACACGCAATTACAGAGACAGAGGGAGGCAGAAGAGTCTGACGCACAGCTTTTTTGATAGATTTTCCACTAGTTTTTGTTATTTTCTGCCATTATGTTACAGGCAGAAAGTTGTGACTGTGTGTGTGTGTGTGTGTGTGTGTACATAGATCCAGTAGTCCTCTTTATGTCTTGACAGAGGATGCTATGACCTGAAACTGGTTCATTGCTGTTTTTGTGCAGCGTCATTCTAACATAAAACTGTACATTTCAAAATGATTGTATTTTGTGTATTTTAAGCAACTTCCCTCTATAAGCTACTTCAATACCTGCACCATACACATGGGACATACGAATCAGAATGGAAAATAGAAAAGGATTCCATCAACTTAATTCTTGTTGCAGTTATTTCCCCTGATGGTAGAAATCTATCTAAGGAAATCACTGAAATGTAAGTTTATTTATTATTGTATCTCTAATTATATGCAAGAGGCTTAAGTTTACTTTGTGTGTGAAATTACACCAGAATTGGTTTATTTATGTTGATCTGTACATGACTCTTGATTTGTTCCTCACATGTATGAGAACATTACTTCCTATCACTTGCTTTCTGAAGCGAAATAATAATAGTCTGTTATAAATAGACTAATGAAACAGAAGAGTTAAAGAATTTAATATCAAATGCATTTTAAATGAAAAAGTTCTATAAAAAAGATTTAGAATAAATAAATAAATAGGCCTACTGTTGTTAAGTGTCTAATGTACTGTATGCTGGTATATTTTCTTCATTAATTCAATTCATCTTTTTTATTGCCACATAGAGCAGAGAAGTGTTTTGTGGAGACTGATCTCATGAAATTGCTTTGTATGTGATGCCAGTTTGTATGCATGTGGCGTGCTATACATATACATTTTTGACCTTTGGTGTGTTATTTCACAGCATTTGATCGCGTGTCAATTTATGCCAACATCTTCGGTTTGCATAATCCTAACCCTAACCTTCAGTGCGTGGAATTTGATGTGGCGTGAACATACATGCGGAAAGCTTATAATGCGTACAGATGACAAGCCAATTAAAAGTGGCATGTATATTTACGCGATTTCTCGCATTGGTTTTGTGGCTCCTTGAAGTAGTGCGAAGATAATCTAATATAGTTATAATGAAAAAAAGAAACATAGTACAGATTTAAAATGAACATAGATCCAATATATATTAGATAATCAAATCACTGGAGCTGTAGCCACAGATGATTTTTTAAAAATCTGCAAAACTCTTTTTGTTTTTAAAATAATTAAAGTTTTTCATATAATGTCCCCTCAGTTTGACTAAACTGCTGTTAGCAGCTAACGGTGGCTAATAAGCTATTTGATTTGATTGAAGAAATGATGTCACTTCCTGTTTCAGGGTCCAATCCTGTTCATGCCTCTGCACTCACTTTGCTGCAGTACCGTGACCCTGAGTCCATAAATTGCATCCAGATGCCATTCTACCACTTTGCATGCGTGAAAAAAAGAGCAGAGGGAGGTCAGGAAGCTAATAAGTAAAGTTACAAGAATTAACTGAAGGACAAAAACAATGAACAATGAATTTAGCCACTTCTAAATCCTAAGTAGCACATTATTTAAGTGGAATGTTATTGTAAATGAACATACAGGTTCCACCGTTACAGATTTTTTGCACCTGAAAATGAGTTTTAACAGATTTTAGCTATCACTCTGGATCTGCATCACAAGCAATGCCAAAATATCCACTGCTTCAAATCAAGTTATAAACGTATGGTGTGGTCAGAGTACAGGGAGGGTGGGGCTTATTGTTGAATATTGGGTTAATACTTCCTTGTTCTTTCTTACCATTGTTGGTATGTATTTGTTGTTTCCATGTTGGTGTGTGTCTCTTCCATTACCATTGTTGGTATGCATTTGCTGTTGAGTTGAGTTGTATTGTATTGTAAGTTGCTGACTACCACCAGATGGTTGCTGAGTGTGGTGGACATCAGTTTTCTGTTATTTACATATTAGGACTCCATACATATTTAATTTATTATTAAGGAAGCATGGGCTATGTGTTCTGTTATATAGATGAGAGGAGGGAGTGGGATTATATAAGTTTTTCTTCTTCCCACTCCTTTTCGAGCAATACTTAATTTGTTATTATTAATGTGCATGGAAATTTCCTTAATGTATTGATCACTTTTATTTATCAACTTGTGTGCTCTGAACAGTGTGCTATTGGTTCCTTGTACGTAAAAAAAAATTTTTCTTTTCTTCTGCTCGAAACAAACATTAGCTAATGATAGGCAATTGAACCTTATGTTTGTAACTACTGTAACCTTTAAATACCATAAACTGATGTAAATTATTTAGAATTCTGAACAAGTATCCTAGTGTTGTTGCACATGTATAGAATAATAATAATAATAATAATAACAAATATGCTGAACAGAGGAAATGAATAAATAACTAAATCCTGGTACAGGTCAGGTTGTGACAGTCCAAATCCCATTTGATAATAACTATTTCCATCAGTGATGTCAGTGGTTTCTCACAACCCCAGTTAACTGATTTATCCTCATTTTATAGTGGCTGTACAGAGCAAAGAGCAGCAAAATGTACCAAAGTTGATATAATATGTTAAAGTATGAATTATAAATGGTTTCAGAAATACAGCAGGGAGGGATGTGGTGTGGTGCAAGAAGATTAACATTGTAGGCGGTTTAGATCTGGATGAGAGATGCTATGACCTGAAACTGGTTCAGTGCTGTGTTTGTGCACTGTCATCATAACATAAAAATAAAACGCACTAAACTGCACCACATAAAATGGTTGTATTTAGTTGGCTCAATACCTGAGACACACGGGAAAATGAATAAGAGGTGAAGTGGGATTTTATAAGTGGGTTTAACTTGATTAGCGAACATTTATTGCGTTAAAATCGTTTAAATCAGTGCTTGTTCTTTTATATTTAGTCTTCCACAGTGTATGACATTTGATTTAAGAATATTATTCGTTCATTTCCACATTTTATTAATTTAGAACTATGTCCAAAGCTGCTTGTAATGGTCTTACACAACCAGCACAGATTAAAAGATCCTCAGTTAACTTTGTATAAAGAGTAAATGGTAGCAAAATATGCAAAGGCTGACATGCTGTCCTAAAGTATAAATCATATGTGGTTTTAGAAATCCAACAGAGAGGGATGTTGTGTGGCACGGAGAAACATGAAGATTAACATCATGGACAGTTTAGAGACGTGACTCATGACCTTTACTCCTCATCCTTCCGTCTCCTCACATGTTTGTTACCTGTCAGTCTCATCTGAAAACTACTGACAGGAGATGAAACGATAACCCAGACAGAGAATATTCAGCTGCATTTTAGCTTCAGGAAGGGAAAATGCAGGCTCTGTGACTCTCTGAGGACTGTGTGACATGTTGTTTAAGTGCATGTGTTCGGGATTATAACGCTGCGAGCGCTTCGAACACTTCCTGTTTTAAACTTTGCAACCTTGGATGCATGTTCCTCCGAATCTCAGCGTGAGAGAGTGAACATCTCAGTGTGCCGCAAATAAATATGCAAGTGTATAATCATGACTTATAAAGTTGTTAAAATCACCTACAGCTCCTCTTGACATGTGTGTATTTGGGGGAGGACTGTGTGATAATTTGAGTACAAGAAGTGATTAATTGTATAGTACTGTATCCAGCTGTGCAAGTGTCACAGAACGCCGCTGTGTGTGTGCACATACAGTCAGTGTGTGTATAGCTCAGTGTCATACAGTGTGTTGAAATGTGATTCTGTGCTTGGATTACAATGTGTTGTTTCTGCGATCAATCTACACCAGAAAAGTTCCTCAATTTCTCTCATGACCTATAGTTAATGATGAAATTCATCATTGCTTAGCTGCATCATTTCTCCTTTTTTATTACTGCAGCCCCGGTTATGTTGTGCAGTGCAAACATACCTAACAAATCCTCAGGTACAAATACAAAAGCATGTCTATAGGAGCCTGGAAATACTAAGTCGTCTGTATGAGGGTAAAGGCCTTTACAAACTGAGGGCGTGGCCATAAAACAACACAAAAGGTCCCTCTCCGTCTTTATTGTTGACGTCGATTTCACAAAAATGATTAGTTGATGCCTTAATTCAGAAACATCACCCTTGTTTTGAAATGTCCCTTTTTTGCTGCACAATTTTCGCGTTCCTGCGTGAAAGTACTCATGACTTAAACAGCTATTCACTAAAAAATATTGACATGCAAATTAACTACACGACAAAAAAATGCCCCAGTTTGCAAAAAGGCCTTAACACTTAATATAATAATTCATAAGCAAGTATTTATTCATTTTAAAATCACGCTAAGGTCAACGTGACAAATACAATGTTTTTTGGAGATTATCTAAATAATCTAAATTCAAAAACAAATGGTCAAACTGCTCCTTGGATAATGTTTACATAGATATACAGTTCTGTGCAAAAGTCCCAGACCAACATTAGGTTTGTTGGTTTAGTAAAGTTCTAATGACCACACATATTTGCATTTCTCAGTCTGTATAAAGATCCAGTGCGGATATATATGAAATATGTACAGCAGTAAAAATGAGAGTTTCAGGAAATAAAACAGCTTCTCTAAACCAAAGTGGTTGTATTTAGTGTGACCTCCCTTTGCACTTTAAGATGTCTTTTGTTCAGACAATATGAGGTTTATTATATTCATTTTCTGATGTTTGATACCAGGTTTCATTCAACACATGTCAGATGTTTTTATGTGTTATGGGGTCAGGGGTCACAATAAATAGTGAGTCTAACCTTTAGAACCCATTTAGTTCAGTTTTTGTACCTTTAAAGACTATGCACATATTTTATTCTTGTATCCAAAGAAAAAAGAGTGAAAAATAAATATGGATGCTCATTTCAACACTGCAAATACAACAAACCTAAAGGTGGCCTAAGACTTTTGCACAGTTCTGTATAATAAAGTTAAGGTTTAATAGTGTTATACTAAAAGGCAAGTGAACAGTGAATATAGTGTTTTGATGTAGAACTGGTATTCCATTCGAGTAAAATCCATTCTCTTGTTAATTCATAATATTAAGTATTGTACACATATAAGTATTGATCCCAAGCTGTATCATGAAAACCACAAACAAGTATCACTTTTGGTTTAATACTTCTTTATTAGTGACCCAATTGCTTTTATTGTGGAGGCATTTTGTAGACCAGTGTATATGACTATCCCTGATTATGTTCTTGGCTTTATCCCTGATATCAAATACAGATCTGCTTGATTTCTGTCTCATTTTATAAAGTGTGTACCACTTCCACTGCATCTGTACACACACACTGTGCACTTGTCAAGGTGTTTGTTCCAAAAGTCAAATTTTCACTAAAAACAGATTATATCCTGAATGCTCCATTACCAGTGGGCTTCACTTCAGTAGATACACACTTTTATTGATGTATCTGAAAATCAGGCCCTATTTGACTTTTGGCTGATTGTAGCATCAGCACGGGGCCAATCAGGGCTGTGTTTATCCTGTGGTTTTTAAGGTTGACCTACATCTGGGCAGGGATGACGAAATCTTACGCAGGCTTTTGACCTTTATGAATATTTAGACAAATATTAGTATATTAACGGTGTTTGTAGACCGATGTAAAAATATATATCTGATCTGCTTTTCGAAAGAATGATAATGGGTCGATTTAATTCGAGTTTTAAGAAGATTCACAGATGTTTAGTTTGACATTGACTTTAAGGCGTATTTGACAAATACCAGAAGAGTTTACAGCTACAGATCAGGACACAGTACACTGACGGTGTATGTCGACATACCATTCACCACAATAACACAATACTGTTAATATTGTGACTTTGTGTCATTTTAGGTTGTGTAAATAAACTTGGGTTAAATCACAGTTTGAGCACTTTTTACTAGTACTATTTCTGTGCTGTAAAATACTCCATTGACAGCACAGGTTGCATATTTTACAAGGTAACCAGTACATTGTTTTTGGACAGGGACTGTGCTGCTGAGTTTGTCGTTTTTCAGTGTTTTGAGCAGCATGAACAAAATTTCATTCACCTCTCTTGTATTGAGGTGACAGCAGAAGTCTCAGCAAATCAAATCCTCAGGGGAAACTATTTGCGTGGGTAGACACTACTAAGGCAAGCTGAAAAATATGTTTTCTCCTGGGATTAATATTATACTTTCGCCTTTGACTTTTCTTTTAACAGAGCGAATTTGTGAATGCACATTGCTACTACTGCCCTTTTGGCCTAAGAATCTTATCTGAATGGTGTAGAATATACGAGACGTGAAATTACAAATATTTGCCTGCCAATTGAATGCAATCTTTTTTGAAACATTAATCTTAACAGCGTGGGAGGATATTCCCAAAGCTTCCATAAATATAATAATAACAGAGAAACTCTTACTGACATACTCCTGAATACTGGTTCTTTAATGACATGCTTACAGTGCAATAGTTTATTCACATTTTTTACATTTTCAATGTGTTTATAGGATATTTGTGAAACTTTTCTGCATTGATAAATTGTTCCTACAGGTAGAACTTTGCCAGTCAAATTGGCATTCTGCCAGTGGTGTCACAGAGGGAGAATGAATGCATCGATGGAATTGGGGAAAGTAGAGACTAAATTAGAGGGTTAAAGTAAGAAAGGCAATAAAAAGAGGGAATGGCTTAAGAGACATAGGCACAGAGAGAGAAGAGGAATGGTGAAAAGCAGGGAAAGCACATAAAAACACAGACTTATAGATGCACAAACTGACAGCGTCTTGACATGAAAGAAGAGGAGAAAGAATGAAAGAGAATATTTAAGAACTGTAAGCATGCACTTATATCTACACTCACACATAGAGTGTATATGTAGTGTTGGCTCTGTGCAAATACATATGTGTTTATTAGATGTGATTCTCAAGCTGGAAAGAAAAAAATGTGCAAGAGCCTCAGAGATCAAGGAGCAAAATCTGGCACAGTGTCATGTGTGTTTTAAATGGAAAGACTGAGAGGAAAGGAGACACAGAGAAAACAGGAGCAAGAGATGAACAGGACTGAAGGATAGAGGGAGACAGAGAGGGACAAGAACGAATGGCAAGACTAAGGAAGTGCTCAAAGGAAAAAGTCAATGGAGGCAAAATTAGTAATCTCTGCCCACTTTTCACTTGTTTTTTCAAATTCAACATGAAGCCTTGATAACATCTATTGAGGGGCATGTAACCACTGCAGAGTAGCTCCATGTATTAGTGCCGAGTATGTATTTCTGTAATGTGTGACAGAAAGCTGAGCTTTACAGCTCACTAACAAATAGCCCATGGCACTACACACAAAAGCACAAGATTATTTCCAAGTCACATACATATGAAAGCGTATGTTCAGGGAACTGTTTGAAGGCCAATCCATAACACAATGCATCTGGATGTCATTGAAAGAAGCAGCATTTGTGTATTTCCTTTAAAATATAAATAATCTCATGAATGTTCAGGATGAATGTGGGTAGAAGTCGGGCTGGCAACCTGACCTGGCAGGATCATGATTCATGATCTGAATCACAATTTCTCACCTCTTATAAAATGTAGGTGAGTCACAACCAAACTACAGAGCCAGTAAAAAAATAGTCCCCACCTGCATTTAACAAAGCAAATGGGCAAGATGTTACCACTGGATAATTACTGCAGTGACTGATGTTATTTATCCGTACTGATGCAGGCTGTTTGTGATGCCTTTTAGTTGTTATCTGACTATAAAATCAAAATTTTTACACATTGTTGGACAAACATGAGTCAAGATTCAATTATTTTTACTGTCATTATTTGTGCACATAACAAAACTTAGGCAGGTAGTTCTTGGCTAAGGTGCAAGCTGAATACAAAAAACAAGATAAAATATCAACGCTATAATATGTACATCATGCAGTATATAAAAAAAGAAATGTAAAACGCAATATACAGTGGTAAAAATAATATGAACAGTAGATAAGTAGTAGCAGAGGAGTAATAGCAACAGAGGTGAACGTGCATCTCAGTGCAAGTCAGTTTACAGATGAGGTGTGTGTATGTACAATATTTAGATGAAGTAAACATGAGTTTACTTCATGAGTTAGATGAAGTAAACATGAGGTCCAATTTCCTGTACATTCAACTGCAGTGTTTCCATTAATTACTCTAGCTTTTGGTGGCCTAAATTGTCTCACCATAGTTTTATAATGAATCTAAAATGTTTTGACACTAGCATAACTCTTAGGCATCTCCAGACACCAGACCTGCAGCCAGATTCACAGTAATTATGTGTCATTATTTTTTCAGCTGCAGCAAAACAACACATTACACAAAGACTGTAAGTTAATATTGACTAAATCCAAACACTTTAGTGCAGCCAGACCCTAAAATATTGATAGGAACTGAGATAAGGTCACTAGCCTTGCACACCATGCTAGCAACATTAATGCTGCAAACCCATAGATTAGGGTAACATACTCTGTAAATTGTCATAATTACATAAATAAATGTTTGCTGCGTGGAAAATGTTGACCGCACTGTTATTTTTGTTTTTTATTGACATAATCTGTATAATCACTCTGAAGTAGATCATATGTCAAATTAAGTCCAATCATCATCTAAGACTGTAGGATTGCCTAGGGAGAAGATTCGAATCTGTGAAAATATGGCACTAAAACAGAGCAGAGAAGGAGGGAAAGATGCGGAGTCCAAAGTATACGTAGCCTGTAGCTGATAACTGCTTTGACAACCTCACAGTCCCATGCAAATACTCAGGCAAGAGCACACTTAGTATCCGTCATCAACATAGACCTGCAAATGTGTGTGTGGGCTCATCATTTCTATTCATGCATGTGTGTTGAAGACAAGAGCTCTGAAAGTGGAAGACAAGACGAAGAAAGGACTGAGCACAGGAAGCTGAGCAAGAATAAAGGAAAGGATAGTGGATAGGAAGAGCAGAGAGAGAAGGAGAGATAACCAATGTTCTCGTCCTTGTATTAGCTCTAATTCCCCTTAATGTACCTGGTATTAAAGGGAGAGTTCACCCATTTTCTCTGACCTTGAATATAGCTCTCTGAGAGAAGCTATAGAAATACAGAGCTAGCATAGATTGTCTGGCTTCATGCCACCCATTTATTTCCACATCATTCAAGGAAAAAAAGTTATGATATTGCTGCATGTTTTACCTTTTCTTCCATCGTCATGTCGGTTCATCTCTCATTGTGTTTCTGTCCTAGGGCATACAAGCAGTATGTCGCTGGTATGGCTTTTAACAATATATAGGAACCATTAAGACGCGTGTGGAGAAACATGAGGAAATTAGGTTGGTTGTATGGAAAAGAAAAACACAACTTCAATCTAAAAAGCTAATTAAATCCAATGGAGGCTCAGTAAACGTATGCATCTGACATTTACAACACACACTGAGCGGAATCTGTGAATGCACAGAACACAAAAGACATGTTTAATACATGTGGGGGCATTAAACACTGTCTGACGGATTATTTTCTGCACATGAAGTAACTTTGATTTAATGAGATGATCAATAACCAGAGTTCAACGTTTAATCTAAATCTCTCTCTTATAGAAAATGTGCCTTAATGACCAAGCAGCCACTTCCTGCTAGTTAGAGGTTTGAGCTGACTGATTATACTTTATCAAAAACTTTGGTGGATCTGAAAAAATAAGTTCACTGGATATTGAAAATATTGCTTATTTAAAGATGTTTACTTATCTCCATATTTCTCATGCTGTCCATCCATGAAGCTAGAAAGTCAAAAGAAGGCAGAGGGTGAATGGATTTAAGGGACAGAAAGGTACTGTATGTCAGGACAATTAGTAAGAAATGGTTAAGAGACAAATATTAGAGGCAAAATATGGACATTTAAAGATACACTATATTGGCAACAGTACTGGGACACCTATATCATTGAATGAAGGTCTTCTGAGAACTTTCATGGCCTTAGGTGTATAACATCAAACAACTACTGCTTCTACAAACATCTGTGAAAGAATGGGTCAACTCTCAGTGAATTCAAGAGTGGAAATGTGGTAGGATACCACCTGTGCATTCAAGAATTTTCCTCACTACTAAATATTCCACTGTTAGTGGTATTACAACAAAGTGGACACAATTTGGAACAACAGTAACTCAGCCACGAGGTGGTTGACCATGTAAAAGCACAGAGTGGAGTCAGCGTGTGCTGAGGTGCACAGTGTGCAGAGGATGTCACATTTCTGCAGAGTCAGCAGCTCCAGACCTTCGATGTTTGTATTGCCTTGAGATTAGTACAAGAACAATGAATAAAGAGCTTCATGGAATGGAATGGAATTTCTATGGCTGAGGAGCTGCAGACAAACCTTACATCACCAAGTGTGATGCAGAACATCAGATGCAGTAGAGACACCTCTGGAGTGACAAATCATTTCTCATCATCTGGCAATCTGGATGAGTAGGTTTGATGGTTTCCAGGAGAATGATACTTACCTGACCACTTTAAGCCAGGTGTAAATTTAGGGTGGTCTTTCAGGTGTTGGGCTTGGCCCCTTGGTTCCAGAGAAAGACAGACTTAATGCTTCAGCATACCAAGACATTTTGGACCATTTCATGCTCCCAACTTTGTGGGAATAGTTTGGGGATGGTCCCTTCCTGTTCTAACATGACTGCACACCAGTGGACAAAACATGGTCCGTAACGACACGGATGAGTGAGTCTCATGTGAGGGAACTGGACTGGCCTGCACAGAGTCCTGACCTCAGCCTGATAGGACACCTTTGAGATGAATTAGACTGGAGACGGTCAGCCAGGCCTTCTCGTCCAGCATCAGTGTCTGACCTCACAAATGCACTTGTAGAGTAATGGTCAAAAATTCACATAAACACACTCATAAGCCTTGTGGAAAGCCTTCCCAGAAGAACTGAAGCTGTTGTAGCTACAAAGGTTGGGCCAACTCTCTGTTCAACCCTACGGATTAAGAATGGGATGCCATTAAACTTCATGTGTGTGTAAAGACGGGTATCTCAACGCAATAATGTTGTGTACATATGGACATTAATTAGACATCATCTGATTGGTATAATGATGATAGGGCAGAGCTAAAAAAATCAGATTGCCAGTGAATTGGTGGATACCGTCCTCACCACCCCACCCCAAAGTGCCAAATGCACCACCATGCATGTCACTATGCATGTCCAAAAACACACTGCATGTCCAAAATAGACTGCTTTCACGTTCAGACTGGTTCAGAGTCCAACACCAACTTAACAGAAGCATATATGTACATGTGGTATATGTCAATGTTACATACAGTGCCTTTAAAGATTATTGACTGGAATGTTAAGGTAATCTCTGAGAAAATCTGCAGTGTATGGTAACATTTTTTCATTTGTCTTTGTTTCAATCACAAAAAGACTTGCCACAAATAAAATTCAGTTAGGACACTTACATCACATTTGCCATTTGTTCAGAATGACATTGCACTTGGCAATGACACTTCTCCAGTGATGCTCTGGAACAATCTGACTGAGCATGGTCGAGGCAATCCCTTAGAATGAATGCTAGTTGATGGTTGTGGAGGTGGAGGAGATGGTTTAAAGATCTGTAGTAGGCCCATGAGTAGGAGGTGAGCACAGAGTGGGCAGTTTTTTGGTTTGCTGACTGAAGTGGGGCAGAAGTTGTGAATGACTGGATAGAAAGGGGTGTGTCACTGTGTCTGCCTGAAAGCTCCTTAGATACTGGAGTCTTCATGTTAGCATTACAGGTCCTATGTCTTTCTGCTTTAATAGCTACAGTACTAACAGAGACCCTGAATATTTTATAGCCTATGCACAGTGAATAAATACATGAAACTGCTACTGCGTTAGCTGCTGAGTGTGGATGGACAGTATAAGTTCATAAAATGATGTTAATAAAGTGATTCCTCTTATTCATCATAATTCAGGAAGTCTTTTCCAATGTGGTGTTTATGTAATACAGTGATGATATGGTCAGTAGTAATGAAGAAGGCTCGACATTTGTCTGTCCCAACCATAGACTGTGTAAGAGGTAGATATTGCCACATGGTGTCGCCCACTGTTGTTTGTCGGCTGTTTTGAGAGTAGATTGGTGTACAAATGTTCACCATAGTTTACTAACACAATAAAACACTAAACTTCATCACACATCTGTGTAAAAAAAAAAAAAGTCCTGTTAAGTCTCGTTTCTCAAATGGTGGAATGGGACCCGTTGGATTGCTCCTAAGGTTTTTTTTTCTTTTTTTACCAGGTCAGAACATGTTAGCAGGTGGACCTAATGTTTTGGCATCTGACCGCCCTAAAACTCATTTTAGGGATGTACAACAAACAGATCCAGCGCCATGGTGATCTTTCACTTGACTAGCTTTGGAGAATGGTTTAAGTATTTTGCTGGGGCGAAATGAAAAATGTACTTGCCTGTATGGCTTGTACTGTACAGTTTGCACAACAAAATGTGTTTGTTGTAAAAAAAAAAAAAAAAAAAAAAAAAAAAAAAGATAGGAAAAAAAAATATATATATAATAGTTATAGCAATGTAATTGCACATTTTATATTTTTATTTGGAAAAATATTTGTATTCAAGCAAAAATTTAAGCTGTTTTTAATTTACACAAAAAGTTATTCAAAGAAAAGCAAAAATAATCGGTAATATTTATGGTTCTGTCAGCAGAAGTTTTACTTTTACAAATTTTTTCTTCCTCCAAATCCCAAAAGAAAAGTTTGAGAGCCACTGTGTTAGTCTAACTGAACCACGAGCTGGTCGTCAGGAAAAAAATATATTCCATTCCATAAACACAAGCTGTGAATGTCTCAGCAAGTGAGTCACATCTGTCAATCTCAGCCTGACATCAATTCTAATATATTGTTAAGAGAGCACTAATGTAAAGATGCACCATCCGAATAATATATGAGCATCCAGTAAAACAGGTGACACCAGAATGACTGCTGGAAAAAAGGTATTGATTTAGTATTTTTAAATGAGAAGTGCAATATAAGTTTTAGACATTAATGCATTGGCTTTACATTGGAAACCATGCCCTGTGGTGCTAACACATAAATACACATACACTTTAAAGATTGTTACCAACATATTTAGTCAAAGATGACGATTTACAGCTGCCTGCATCTGCATCATTCCTCCATCTTCTGTCTTTGTTCACTAAATTCTGTCTCGTCCTCCTTCTCTCCTGTTCTGTTTCTGTCACTAACCTCAGCTCCAGTCATTTGAATAATGACTGCGAGGTGTCATTCGAGAGTAGAACCGCTGCAACACGAAGACATGTCGCAGCTCCTTTTATTCCGCATGGATGTGTGTGTTTGCATATGCATGATTAAGTCAGGCTTGTTTAAAACAAAATGCGCGGGTGTGCAGTGTGACCGAATCAAAAAGCGTTTTACTAGATGAAAGCATGAAACTAATCATTGGCACCGTCTTGGATCTTACAGGCTGCAGTTGTCTGATCTGACTCACAACCTCCATCCATGCAAACATCATCCAAAGAAAAACAAAAGCAGCGAATATATTAGAATTGCAATACAGAAAATGATCATGCAATGATGATGCAATAATCATGTTATAATTTATGGTGACTAACATTAACATATGTCAAACAAAGATACTGGAAATATATTATATGAAGAATGGTTTTGTATAATAAATCACTACACAAAGTCTTTTTATTGCTTCTTTTATTAAGCCCAGTAAACACAGTTAGATGAACTTGGCAATTTTTAGAAGGTTCTAGCTATCGGTGTTTATTTATTGAATTTGATTTATTGATTTTTTTTCAATGATTTCATGGGCCCATATGTCTCTTAGTGATTCCTTTACTGATCGTTGTTGTGAAAAAGCTGTAAATGAGTTTCCCTTTTGGGGTAAATGAAGTTGTCAGACCTGAAACTGAACTGTGTGGGGCACTGGTCAGATGACTTTGTATATGGATCTTAAAATGTTTACCGAGCAGGAGACATGAGGCTGTGCTCTCATTGGACAATGAAGAGTCTCCAAGAGTTTCTAAATTTACACCCTGTAGTCAATCAGAATGTATTTTTAGTTTTCTTGACCTTCTGTGAATGGATGATTTTCACTGCGTAGCCAAGTCGCCTTGAGTGAGATACAGACACTTTCCATAATAAATGTTGAGAAGATAATTAACCTGGTCTAAAATGCCACAGGTCACAGTTTTGTCCTCCTCAGTCCTTTACATCTCACTATAGCCGCCCCCACCTCTGTGTTTAACACAGGGACTTTAGTTTAATAGAGTATTAGCCCATGTACTACGTGGCTATTCGGCTACATTGGTACAGTAGGACCCTTTTGTACTAGCTGAGGGGGGGTTAAGTGGTTAGGTCCTGGACACATGAGGTCATATCTGAGGAGTATGATGGGCATTAAGTGTTCATTCTAACACAAAAATGCACAAGGACTAGGGTCAACATTAAAATCAGGGGCTTAAGTCAAGCTTTATCTGATGACTGTAACATGAAAAATTTGGCTCAAACAATTTCACAACTGCTGTGTTCATTTTCTCTTGTGTTCCTCAAGCCTTGTTTAGCACTAACTACTTTTGACTAAGGCCATGTGTACACGTAGCTGGGGATTTATAGAAACAGATACTTCCCACCTCTGCTTTTAATAATAACATCGTACACATCTGTTTGTTTTCAGAGAAGCTTCCATTGACACAAACCCATATACATTTGCCTGTAGAGCGCTATCATGGGGTTAGGGTTAGGATAAACAAAGATCGCACACATGATGTCGCCATGTTTCCTCCTGTACACATACAAGCACAATAATAAACACAGTTCTCCAGAATCTCCACTTTGGCTGGAGTTTTCAGAAATAATCATTTGTATGAAAGGCAAAAACACATGGAAAAATATCAGTTTTCCAGATACCCGACTATGTGTACACACGGCCTAAGTTAGACATAGCACTATGCTGTTATTTTATTTTATTTTATTTTATTCTATTTTATTTCATTTTATTTTACCCTTTTCTGTTGGTTGACATGGACAAGCAATTGCATACAGGCTGTCTTTCTTTGAAATCTTACTGAAATACACTGGTTTCATAACTATGTACATATAATAGACGAATGCATTACAGATAATTTTTTGTTGTTGTTGCAGATGCTGTTTTATCATTAACATTACTAAAGAGCTACCCTTACACAGTCAAGGCTAATGGATTATTCAGCATCTGTTTTTACTGTGTTGTTAAGTGGTATTTGTTGATGCATTGAACCTAATGTGTGTATTGCACATTTGTGTGTGCGTTCATGAGTGTTCATCACAGTCAGTAGTACCAGCTGCTATCTGCCATCCCAAATCAGTTGGATGCAACACGCATTACGTGCACATTCACATACAGACATGCACACGGCGAGTTACACATGCACACACTAATCACCTAATCACTCACAAGCAGGCATGCTGACGTCGTCCAAATACTTTGGTGTCTTTCGACGAGTAAAACCACTGAAAATTTAGAAGAGAGGAGAAAATGAATATGGGAGAATAGGTGACAGAGGTACAATAAAAGGAGAAGATTGAAGGAAGAGTCTTTGAAGAAATGGAGACAAAGTGTTCAGTCCTGTAACATGACCAAGGCCTTTCACATCCAACACCTAAAAAACACCCAGCAAAGTCCAGCAAGCATTCAAATATAAAGCAAAAGGAAAACATAAATCCACATGAAGGGCACAACCAGGTGCTTTTTGCTACTAGAATCTGTCCCGATGCCTTTCAGTGCAAGATAAATCAGTTCTTAGCATTTTACAATGTGTCCGTACCTCTATAGAGATCCATCCATCAACCTTTTGCTGCTTCTTTTTTTGGGAGGTCGGTGTCCCTTCCAGCATGAGATCCCACTTTTATTCAGAAGACTTGTCATTATACTGGCTTTGTTTATGCTGAGCCGCAAAAAGCTGCTACAATGCTGCAAAAGTGTGTGATTTTAGGTAGCATGTTGAGACCTGGAACAACAGGATCGGTATCTAGTGTGATGTAAAACATACTCACGGGAGCTACAAGCATTCTATGATTTCCAAATCTCTAAATCCATCCACTGTTTGGCGGGTAATGAGCTCACAGACCTTGCTGTCTTCCCATTTCATATTTTCAACAACTGTGCTTTGGGTTCTGTAAGTTTGATGTTAATTGTGTCTTCAGAGATTTGCAAAGATCCCAGCACGGCATCCCTTCCTGGAACAAGGGGATTGTGCTTCCAGCACCATCTGCAATGCACACTGTATTGGAAATAAAAGAGACCATCTGTGTAATGTTATGCAAAACAAAACTATAAAACCCCACATTACCGAAAAATACATCGGTGAAGGGATGCAAAACATAATCAGTGTTATAGTTACAATCTTCTTAGAATGTTTGGCTGACCTGTATGGGAGGTAGAGAAATAACGCAATGGAACTGTGCATGTTCATCAGTGTTTTCACTAAACTACTGAGCCCTGAGTGACAGTCAGCTCCTCAAACCGCAGATGATTTAAGCTCAGTTACTTCAAGAACTGTAGAGTACGCACAAACATTTCCAAGTCATTAAAATGACTGTTGATCTTTGATATCCCATGAGGGCAAATATCAAGACATATTAATGGCATTTGATGTGTTTTACAAAGTGAAATCACTTAATTTGTTTTCCACAACACAATCCTGTAACATTTTACACAAAAATATCACGTAAAGAATTAAGAATCTTTATTTGTCTGTATATTTTACTTGCTGCACACACTGAAATGGACCCTCCGCATTTCACACATCACTAGCTGAACATGTAGGACACACCACACACTGCCATATCACATTGCCAGGAGAGCAAATGGGGGGGGGTTAAATGCCTTGCTCAAGGGTACATCAGCCAACACTTTCTCTGCCAGTCCTGGGAATGGAACTAACGACCCTTCGGTTATAAGCTGACTCACCAACCTTCTAGGCCACAGCTGCCCCCGAAGATAAATAAAGAAATAAATTTTAATGTGAAAGGGTTTTTATTTCCTAAAAAATATTTTTTAGTCACAGAAATAGACAAAGGCAAGAAAAACACAAACAAACGATAACCCTATTTACTTTGCAGGGTAAGAAGTGCACTGTACATGTGTTTACAGCTCCAAAAAGATTCAATTTTGGTTTGGATGAAATAAAGCAAGGCGGTGTAGTATGACAAATTCATATTAACGCACCAACAGTCATGCTTACAGATTAACACCATCAGCACTAACGTATCTGCCCAGTGAGGGGCCTATTTATTTGTGATACGTAAAGTGTGCTGCAAAGGTGGCGTTTGCTTATGCTAGATGTCAAGATAATTCATTACATGGTGGACCACCCAGTGTGTCTGTGCATAACGTGATAAGACACAGGTTCTGGTCCTGATACAGTGTATTCAAGGCCTTGCACACACTTGGCATTAAGCTAAGTACCGAGGTATCTGAAGACACGTGGCCGACTGTAAGCGTGTGTTCACATGTGGCACTTGAAAGCCTCTCCAGCTGTGTCTGAGGAAACACTTCTGATGGGAAATAATCCCTCAATATGCAAATCAAGAAGCTCATCTATAGCTTTTAACACATCGTGCATTCATACGTTCATTTAAAGTTAAATAAACTGGCTCTGTAATATTTCTGTGCAGATTTAAATCACTGGGCAATAATTCAATAGTAATAACTGTAAATAAATATAAATAAATAATTATAATTCCAGTTTATAGATGGAGTGCGCCAATACTTCATTACACCTTAAATGTTGATTTGATCATTCCATTTGTTTTCCATAAAATACACTTCAGTGATTATTGAATCTATTTCATGTCGTCTCAGAGAAAAAAAAAATAGTGGTGGTGGAGCTTCATTCAGGTGAGCACAGGCAGCACCACACCTATCAAGCACTATTTTTTTTATTGCAATCCTACACATGTTTCCTCACTTCATAGCCACAGTACAAGTGCAAATCAGCTACAGTACAGCTCCACAAGACTGAATAACATTTAAAGGAAGAAGTGTGAGGAAAAAATAAGAAAACAAACAAAAAGCAGATGAAACAAATGAATCAAAATACACAGCCTGGTCAAAACAAAGTCCCATACTCTAATATTATTTTGTACTGACTTTGCTGTAATAATTGCACACTTTATGCAATGTCTAAACATTTATTTTTCTCATTGTATGGACATATTATGTTTCTGAACTTAGGCCTGAGCAAATGGACCGACCCTCACAGGCTTGTACTATAGGTACTAGGCATGATGGGTAATCAATTCATCCAAGGATCTGAAATATTTCCATAGTTAAATCTAGGTGGGGACTTTTTTCGTCCGGGCTGTGTATACATACTAGTAATAGACTCTTTATTAAGCGCATCTTTTGAGCTTTGCTCTTTTTGAACATCTCAGATATTGTTACCGGCACTGTATAAATAAAACTGAATTGAAATGAATCTTTAAAACACTTAAATGCGATGGCATTGCCATCCTTGAGTGCTTCAGTGCATCTGAGGACAAATACTTCTTCAGACTAGCACAGAATGTACACAAATATGTAACAGACCGCTTTCAAATGCAAAGTGGCAGGATAGGAATGCTTATTTGATGAGCCCATTTAAATGATCATAAAAGTCCAATAAATGAGAGTAATCAGATAATTGTAATAAACAAATGTGATGCATTAACATGTACGTCAGAAATGTGAAAAATCCTGGTTTAGATTTTCCGATCAGTTATCTAGAGTATGTACATACATAGTGATCGTACAATCAAACTTACTGTTATTTCTTTCCCCTCACAAATGACAAAATCACTTCCATTTTCTAAGATTTCTTTTTTTGTACACATGCACCGATGTAAAAGAATTAAATAAATCAGATTAATTGCTATACACGCATGAAGACATTGGATTATTGGCGATAAATCCAGGTGTATTAATCTGATTTCTAATATTCAGATAACTGCTGTTATCTGTTATATGAGATTATGTTGTTTACATGATCACTTGGATAATATGATAACTGCAGAAATCACCAGAATTTTAGTGTGAATGTAAACGGGTTCAATGAGTCCTGAAGGTGTGTGAGTATTGAATTAGAACTGTCCACATGTTTTCTAGGATGGATGTGAATGCAAGCTCAGAACAGGGTGCATTCAGAAAAACGACAACGACAACAACAAAAAACATGGCTTGAATTAAATACAGCAGAATTTAATTACACTCTGAATTCTAAAAGTGATGAAAAGTACAGTTGTGCTTTGTGAAATGCAGCCATGTCAGTAAACACGAGGCAGTGTTTTCCCTTTTCAAGGAGGATACAATGATGTGCTCTAAAACTGTCACCTGTAATGAATCTATGCACATCGTGATAAACAGCGTCAAGCAGCCTGAGAGTATGGGGCTGCTACGTCCATATAAATCACATGAGAGTAGTCGAACACTAATAAACTATGTTGTCTGTACGCTCTGCAGCTTACTGTTTCAAGTAAGACATTATTTATTTCTGTGAAAGTAGCCTAATTGAAACAGCAGCTTCCCTTGTGTTTCCACTTCCTTCATTTCACAGATTTCAGTGTACTTATATGGCAGATATTGAAACTGATAAGATTATTTATCAAGGTTGCACCGATGACTTAAACAGCTATTCACTAAAAAATATTGACCTACAAATTAACCACATGAAAGAAATGCCCCCAGTCTGCTAGGGTTGCACCGATCCGATATTAGGATCGGATATCGGCCCCCTATAAAAACATTTTAGCTGGATCCGGGATCTGTAAAAGCAACCAATCCCTAAGACCGATCCTTCCCCTTTACATTTTTACAATACAACTACGTCATGCATGCCGAGAGTTGAGTGGAGATGTTGCAAACACAGACAGGCAACATGGAGTGAACTAAAGGGTCTGTGATTCGGAGGTATTTCAGCCTTAGCACACCAGCTAGCTCGACGGCAGTTGGTAATGCTTGTGAAGTGAATGTTGCCAGGGGTGGTGGTAGCACTGCCAAATACAAACACCATAAATTTAATTAAGCACCCGCAGAAGCACCATGCAAAGGAGCAGCTCAACAGATCAAAAGCAGCCGCCGCCGCTGGAGGTAGTGCACAGCTATCATTGGTAGATGCTCTACAGACACTCTAAATCAACAATATCGGATCGTTATCGGGTATCGACTGATACGAGCATCGGTATCAGCATCGGAACTGAAAGATTGGTGCATCCCTATTATTTATTAGTGTTATGATGAGGAGCGTGTAAGTAGTCTTTTCTGGATTTACAAGCTCACTGGAAAGAGAATGACAGAGAGAGGGTGTTAATGTGCTTATGTGTGTTTTATTATTATTTTTGTAGTATTTTCTTTTCCATGCACCGGTCTAAGTTTATGTGCAAATATTCAAATATTTTATTATTATTTTTGTAGTATTTTCTTTTCCATGCTCGATCTAAGTTTATGTGCAAATATTCCATGTATATGTGCAAATATTCAAATATTTTATTATTATTTTTTTAGTATTTTCTTTTCCATGCACTGATCTAAGTTTATGTGCAAATATTCTATGTATATGCGCAAATATTGAAATGTTTTATTATTATTTTTGTAGTATTTTCTTTTCTATGCACCGATCTAAGTTTATGTGCAAATATTCAAATATTTTCTTATTATTTTTGTAATATTTTCTTTTCCATGCACCGATCTAAGTTTATGTGCAAATATTCTATGTATATGTGCAAATATTCAAATGTTTTATTATTATGTTTGTAGTATTTTCTTTTCTATGCACCGATCTAAGTTTATGTGCAAATATTCAAATATTTTATTATTTTTTTTGTAGTATTTTCATTTCTATGCACTGATCTAAGTTTATGTGCAAATATTCTTACATGTGTGTCTGCCTCTTCACTAGAAAAATCCAAGTATCAGACTAAAAAAACAGTTCAGTTTAGATGTTTTTGATAAGTGACCTCTTTTAGTAGTGTTGGTGAATTGCCTTTGTAAGAAGCAAAAGAAGGAACCACCTTTACTGTGTCAAGATAGGAGTGAAATCATATTGTTTTTCTTATTTTATATCTATTTATTTTGGAGGGATTGTGGCATGAGGACTTGTTGTGCTATACATCGAGTACCTCTGTGCCTCACCCAGTTTAATTATGTGAAAGCGCTCTAAAGATTACACATAAATAATCACATACAGCTGAAAATTACAAGTATTAAAGATAAATGTGCATGTCGTGTAATCTTGCTTTTTAATCTGGTTTTAAGAAATGTAAAATATTGAATTTCAACTTTTAATGAAAGCTTTGGCATTTTTTTATGCAACATAATTCAGATATTTGTATAACTTAGGTTGTTTTAAGGATTTTTTTTCCTCCAGTGGGATTGTTAACAGTAAGAAAGGAGGAGAGAAGGAATCAAAGACGTGGTGAACAAGGACGATTGGTGCAAAAGAGGAGAATGAGAGATAAGGAAGAGCAACAGAGCAAACAGAGAGGTGGCTTGTCAAATTCAGAAGAGACAGCGAGGAGAGAAAGACAGTGAGGAGAGAAGACGACAAAAGAGAGGGATGAGAGTAGAACGGGCAGAGGATGGAAGAGGTAAAAAGGGATCAGCTTCAAGGATGAATGCTGAGAGAATGAAGCAGATCAATGTAGGACAGCTCTGAAAGCTCTGAGACAGAAGGCACGCAACAAGATGGATGGACATGCAGAGTGAATGACGGAGATAAATGTGTAGTCGGGGTCAAGAGATGAGGATGGAGGGAAGATCGCAGGGAGGGAATATCAAATTAGATGGATAACAATGAAGGAGGAAATCACAAGATGCAGAGGAGTAGAGGAGAGTAGTGATGGAAGGCAAGCTCACTACTCCTTATGCAGTATAAAAAAACAGTATTATCATTTACCTCACATTTTGACATTTGCACGCTGACCTTAAAATATTGCTGTAAGTACTAATATACAAGCAACTCTAAGCTCAAACTACGGCTTCGGAAAATTGTGAAAAATTACTAAATTGTGCTAAATTAAATTGTGTGAGATTTTTCCTCTGGACACCTTTGTAGCTGAACAAAAATTCAACATTCAACTTTTATTTATCAACTTGTGTGCTCTGAACAGTGTGCTGCTATTGAGTCCTTGTATGTAAAAAAAATTATTTTTCTTTTTTTCTTCTTCTCGAAACAAACAATAAACAAAACAAACAAAACAAAAGCATGAAATATAATAATCTAATATAATAATATCATATGTAAACAATAGTCACAGTGAACATGTTTTTCTAGTTGCATGCGAGATATAGTTTTAGTAAAGAAAACTATTTTTTAATCATTTTTTTCATCGAGACAGAAAAGGAATGATTAAGACTGCAAATAATACAGTGAAAAAAATTGAGATGAAATGCTTCATGCCATATCAGCCAGCCCTAGTTCTGAGTAGGTCATGGTTCACTCCAACCAGTCCTGACTGTGTCCTTCATAACATGCATGATGCCATTAGCAAAGGGATGACTGATGTGTGCGAACAATAAAACAATAAGGTAAACAAACAGCAATGTCTGAAGGAAATGCAAATGCATTCATAGAGCACATTTCATACACAAAGACGATTCAATGTGCTTTACAGAAATAAAAGGAAGATCCAGAGTGGGGGAAAAAACCATTAAAACAATAAAAGATCAGAACATGGAAAATTTAATTAGAAGAGAATACAGGATGCAGAAAACAATAATAGAAAAGAATAAAATAATTTCATAAAATCTATATTAAAATGATTAAAAAATATTCAATCCTCCAGGCTAAAATAGCAATAAGAATTAATTATGACTTATAGTCCGATAAGAAAAGAGTATAAGTTGTAGAGTTGATTTGTTGGAAAACATAGTAAAAAGAGAAATGTTTTCAACCTGAAGTCATGCATAAGCTACTGTTTCCAAAAAACTGTGGACCCTCCCCATGTAAAATGTTCTCCTGATGTCACACATGTATCCCCTACCGTCAAAAACAGCTTAATTCTCCTGTCAATGTCCTTGACAAAGGTATTGGGTCCTCAAGACGGTACTCAGGGGCAGCGTAGTTGCATCTGAGTGAGGAGGAAGTTCCCCCACAGGGATAATAAAGTGAAAGAAGAAAAAAAAAAAGGAAAGTCAGTTCACCATGTTTACAGCTGTACTTGGCAGATCATTCTGTGCTCTTATTGGTCAATGTCATGAAATGCCTGTGAGGTGACTTTGACGTGGTACACAAGATAAAATGATTAATTATCATTCCTGTATCCATTATGTCTGCCGGAACCTCCTCAGTGCAACATTGACATACAATTCTACACATTTCTTGCTAAACTTGCATTTTAACTAAATATACCTTAAAACTTGCTAAATTAAATTCCAAACTTTTATGCTGCCATTGGTTCAATTTAATCTCAGGATGTAATTAAAAACAAAACAAAACAAAAAAAACTTTAAAGTTGCTTGATTTATATAATCCATCACACTAAAAAGCTCGGCTCTTTTGATTATATTATTTTTATTTCCTATACTTATATATTATGGCAATGATGTTGCAAGAAGGAAATCTCTTTAGTGGTGCCTTCAAGGGTGCTCCGAACTCTGAGCGCTGCCTGTTATTTTCCACTAAGTATGACAGTGGTGACACTTACCAGACTGTGTGTGTGTCAGAGTTAAGACTGTGAACTTTTCAGGCAATGGCGTTTAGTTTCAGAGAAAATAAAACTTTTTTTTTTAACTTACATTCCTGCTTTTTAAACGAGTCGGTCTATAATTGGTTTCCCCAATTCTGACATAAATTAAACAAATAAAAGACACACGAAGATAAATGCGGTAACTCTTTTCTTTATTTTATATTTATGCCTCGTTGTTGCGCTGCTGACTGACACCGTGGAGAGGCGGCGCGTGTGAATTGGTGTCTGATCTTGCTGAGAGTGTGTGCATGTGTGAAAGACTGGATGGATAGAGGGAGGAGTGCAGATAATAGGTGAGCTATCTGGAGGTGGGAGACGTGGAGGGAGACAGGGTAGTGAAAGAGGATAGATGGATGGACTGGTGCTGCAGGATGAGTGTAGATAATGGCTAGACATAATATCCGGCATAGAGAGGAGGGAAGAGGGACAGGGAGCAAAGAGAGGGGGGAGACAACAGGTAAAGTGAGGCAAAGTGTGCATGCAAGGATGGATAGATGGAAGGACGCGGGGTAGAGGAGTGAGCGCAGATAATGGGCTCAGATCTAATGTCTGGAAGGAGAAGAGACACAGACAGGAGGTATGAATGGTTATGCGTGCAGGAGTGGAGCAATGGGTATAGATAATGGGCTAAATCTAATGTCTGGAGGGAGGAGAGGTTACAGCGATAAGAAAGAGGGATGGAGAGATGAATGGACGGGACTTGGGGGACAGCGCTATCTTCATACCTGGGTGCCATGAGGCCTGGATACACGGCGATAGCGAAAGTGTGTTTAGAAAGCCGTACGCGGGCCGTCCTGTGTTTGCGGTGCGTCAGCCGGTGACCCACTAAATGTGAAATTTGTACTTGTCATGTGGTCATGTGACACTGTGTACTGTGACACAGCAAGATCAGCGTCTGTCCATCACTGTCAGGGACGGACACTGCACATGTCTGGTTGAAGAATAGGAAACCGATCTGAGTGTTTGGATGTGGCGCAAGAAAAATGACAATGTTGGTCAGTTTTATTTTTAACCCATAAAGACCCAAACGTCCACCGGTGACCAAAATCCTTTACTGATATAAGATGTTAAATAACTGTTGATACACTAATCCTATCAATACATGTGAATAATTGGTGTAAAATGCAGTTTGTCATCTTTTCATGGTCATCAGATATGACCCATTTGGACGGTCAGAGTCTTCGTAGTTACCGTGGAAACACCATCATCTTCGATAACATTGATTCACCAGTAAAACCCATGGAGTTGGATCAATGACAGTGGATGGACACACTTGTTTTTACATTCATCTGTTGATATCTTTGCTGAAAAAGTCACTTTTTTGTCAGTTTTCTATGTTTTTGATATAGTATCCCTTAACTTTAATCTGAATTTTTATGAACATCTACATGATCAGTACAGTAAATATAGGAAAATACCTCATTTTCACTTAAAAATGCAAAATACAGAGCATAATATTAGAGGAAATGGTGACAAATCATTAAAGTAAGGCTAAAAGTAGAGAAAAATATCATAAAAGTAGCACTGGGTCTTTATGTGTTAAGGAGGTTCATGTCAACGATATTTATGTGTGTAACCTTTGGTGGTTGTAAGAATAAATGCATGTGTAAGAAGTGACATGGAATGACTGTGGTGTGTTGATGTTGGTATGTAGGAACATGTCTTATGCCCTGTCTGTACTAATCATCGGCTGCCTTCTCCAAACACTAGAAGAACTACACAGTTCCCGCTGCCTCAAAAACAGCACACAATATTATTAAGGGCAATTCTCACCCTGGACACTGTCTGTTTGAACTGTTGCTGTGAGGCAGACGTTACAGAACAATTAAGACAAGGACAAACAGATTCAAAAGCAGTTTTTATCCAACCGCAGTCACCACTCAACACTGAAAAACACATCCAATGTGCATTATGTTTATAAGGGATCAGTGCAAAAACAAGCAAGCTTGTGTGTGAGTGATGGGTTTCTGCTTGTTTTATAACTGCTTTTTTAGCTGCTTTAGCTGTTTTATATTAATTGTATGTTTGATGTACAGATTGGATGGCGCTTTAAAATCCCATTGTACTTGTGACAATGACAATAAAGATATTCTGTTCTATTCTAATGTGGATATTTAGCAAAATGGATATTTTTTTCTACATTTGAGACTTTTGTGCACAGATGAACAACATTTAAGGTCACAAAAATAAACAGTTTTAATTTACTTCCTAAAGTAAAACTCTAGTTTGTGTGTATCCATGTGGAGATATTGGAAAATGATTTTGGCACATCATAGTTTCTGCATTTCTATTGTTGTTTTGTGTAATGAAACTGCACCTCCAGGTATAAATCAGTGTATGACCTTCTGTAGATCAAGGTCAGCATGGATACCTTTAGTTTGTCACTGAACTTGTTGTTGCTGCTCAACTTCATAACACATTAAAGCCTCTGCATCTACTGTGTCTAATTTAATCCACAGTGTCCACAGTTTTAAGCACAAAAGAAACAATGATTTGTCTGAGCGCTTGTCCTGGTTTGTAGTTGTCATGAGGAAGGAGGTATTTTGGAAAATGAGGGTGATGCGGTCAGAATGTGTTATGGTTATGATTATAGTTATATTAACACGAGCTGTGAGCACCAGAGATCATGTTCAGTTTCCAAATTGAACACAACACCTGTCATGTAGCTTTCTTGATTTAACCCTCACGTTATTTTTCTAACCCTAACAGTAAGTTTTGCTTCTAAAGTAGGGACTGGAGACAAATAACTGATATTTGCATTTAGAGAAAATAATTAAAATGGTGTCAAGTCTCAAGTTTAAGGCACAGTGTTACAGTTATTAATGAACTGGCTGCTCTGTGTATATATATATATAGATAATATTTGTTTCTTTGAATGTTTTTGAATACTTTTGTTTATTTGTTCTTAACTTGAGATGGTACCCTTATAAATTAAATTAAAAAAAAAAAAACCTCCCTTCATTGAAATGCCTTAAAGCTGATTGTGAATTCAGATAAATAGACATATTCAGTGACATTACAACATTAATTACTGTCAACCTTTTTATTCAACTGGAACATATAAAAGTTATTCATTTTAGTTGATATTGGATTAAAAAGCAGACCAACATCAGTTATCTAAAACTGCTGAATATCAGATCTGATAATCGGCTGTCAGGGATAATAGATGGAGTTGTGTGTCTTCAGTTTTTGTGCACGTGTCATTCCAGGAGTCATTGGCAATCGACCAGTTCTGTCATGTGAGTTTAATGATGCGACGGCGCAGATAAAGGAGGAGGAGAGGAGAGGAAAGGAGAGGAATGTGTTGAAGGAGAGGAGTGGAGGGATGAGCTTAAAATATGGTTAGATGTGATGTCTGGAGACAGAAAGGAAGAGAGAGCGGATTGCTGGAGTGAGACAGGAGCGTATAGAGGAATGGAAAGGCTGAGCATAAATGATGAGAGAGATCTAATGTGTGAAGGAGTGGCGGGAGGACACGGGGGAGGAAAAAGGGGAGAGTGGATGGATGTTGGGACAGAGTACAAGGATGAATGTGGTGGAGAGGAGAGAGTGAGAGGGAGAAGGAGAGATGGATAGATAGACAGTGGACGGATGAGTGTAGATAATGGCTAAACCTAATGTCTGGAGGGCAGACATCCATCTGACTGACCGAATTATAGTCCAGCTCACTTTCTACAGACTAATTACTGGAACACAGGATTCTCTCTCTCTGTCTCTGAGGCTGTCTCTCTCCCTCTGTGTCGCTCTCTCTGTTCCAGTACTCAGGGTGGTTTTGAGAGCTTATGAGAGGGGAGGATGCCCATACGGATAACACACATCTACTGTATGCTCAGCCCATAGATCAGACTCACCTGCCCTCTTTTCCCCTTGTTAGCACTGATCCTCACATACCCTCACTCCACTAACAGATGGTTTTCTAAAAAAAA
>JAPQRQ010000018.1:36313421-36331649 GCA_037367365.1 Apogon talboti | reverse complement strand
CGACCAGGTGTGCTGGAAGAGGGAAATATCTAAAACATGCAGGACAGCGGCTCTCTCGGACCGGACTTGCCTACCCCTGGTATAGAGTGACGGGGGAATGACATGCAGCGGAGGAGCTGGGTCTGCAATCAAACGCACGCTGCTGCGATGAAGCCCTGGGCCATGTGGGATACATCCCAACATGTGATCCTCTTTTGTTGACATAGATTTGAAAATAATTCAAAGAATACACAAACTGTTAGTATTGTAGTGTGATTGGACAAAAATATCGGTATAAATATGAAAGTTGCTCCAGTGCTGATTTAGACCCCTTTTACACGACTTTTCACACAAAAACACAAAAGTATATCCTTTTCCTTGTTGGACTGAAAAGAACTGAATGTATGTGGTATGCTGTTGTATGTATGTATGCCAGGATGGTAATTCAGCGATGTAATTATGTAATAACAAACCACACAACACCGCTAGTGTTCCTCCACAGACCGGGAGAAGGACAGGCAACTGTTACCGTCGTCACGGTTTTCACTGAAAAGTTCGGCTCATCACACGTTATATTTGAGAAAAATTCCACTCTGGAGCCCGTATTCAACAGTTTCTGCTGCCGGTCATATAATACAACGTTTCTGTATAAATGAGAGGCCAACACGCAAAACAAAACCTTTGCGTTTCACCCTAAAACTGTTGTTATCCAAAAGGGGCTAAAGGAGAAACCCATTCATGAGCTTCACTCACTTTATTGGTTGTCTTAGAGCAACATGCAAACAGTATTTGGTTCAGTGTAGATAGGGGGGAATCAATTTGTACTCTGGAAAAAAGGCAAAAAAAACCAAAATGTTTTAGATAAATTTAGCAAAACCAACAAAGATAAACCTAAATCCAGCTTGACTTAAGTCCAGCTTAATTCAACACGATTAGGAGATATTTTATAGACGTTAAATGTGTAATACCCATATCTGCGTGGGTGCTCTGCAGCAGCTTCCTCCCACCATCCAAAGACATTTACTTAATAGGTTAACAGGTGAATCTAAATCACCCGTAGGTGTGAATACGAGAGGGAATTGTTGTTCGTCTGTATATGTCAGGTTGTACCCCAACTTTACCCGTAGATAGCTGGGATAAGCTCCGTCTCTCATAAGGGCTAAGCAGTTCAGAAAAAGAATGAATGAACGAATAACTGAGTAATAAAGATACAATTCCTACAAATCTCCTCATATACGGTCTCTGTAAATGAAGTAACCATGCATTACTTATGAGCCCTATTCTATTCAGATATCTTAGGTACTTTTGGGGCATAATGCTGCTACAGATGCATATAAACAGACGCTCTGCACTGCCTAAGATCAATTTGTAAAGTTTAAATTTTGATTCAACTCTGTGCACTTTAAAGTTCCTCCACGGAGACCACAAAGGAGAGGCAGACAGAGAGGAAAAGAAGAGAAGAGAATAAAAAAAAAATGTTAATCTCCCCACAGTACTGTCGACTTTGAGTCCGTACTGGCTGTTGTAGCAGCTTGGCAGACTTAGCATTGCAGTAAAGAGCGACTCATTCAGGTTAGCTATCCCCTTTATTATTGTAGCCCTGAGCAATAGATACACAAACACCCACACACAGACCCGAAAACACACACGCAAAAGTAAATCCTGCAACCTTGTACCTACGAAACTAAAGGTACACTCCCACCAGCCCACTCACAGATACAGGTGAGTTATCATTGCTTTGCCCTCAAGAGCACTATCAGTCAAAATGTAATTCAGTCACAACTTGATATACTAGTGTGTGTGCGCGCTTGTGTTGTGTATACTGTACGTATACGCGTGCATGACTGTGTGTTTATTGTGCTTGTGTGTGTATGCAAGTGTGGGTGGGTGTGTGATATAATGGCAAGCCAAAGGGTGCAGAGAGAAATAGAAGGAGTCGAAACTCAAAGGTATTCTTTAGCTTTTATTATCACAATATTGCCAAGGGCAGAGAGAGAGAGACAGAGGTGAAGAGAGCGGGTGAGAGGAAAGTGAAGGAGGGGAGGAAGATGGATGGAAAGAAGACACAGATAACCAGTGAACAACTGAGAAAAGGAAGGAGAAAGAGAAAGACACAGTAATCTCTCTTTTCCTGTGGGTCGTCACACTGTCTGATGTGGTTTTGTTGTTTTTTTTTTCTGTGTATTTGCCTTCCCAATTCATGCAGCTCTCTATGCGTCGTGTGTTTTTACAAAAACCTCTACAGTGGGAAAAAAATAATAAAAATAAAAACTACTGATCTGTTTGGTTGTTTTGTGGCTCAGACTGATAGCTGCATTACAGAAAAAACAGAGAGAGGGCAACATTGTTCCAACGTGGAGCAGCAAATCTCAGCATTTCATGAAGTGACAAATGGTGAAGCCGTGGAAAGGCTGATGGTTTTCTGCACTAAAGCTCTGCTCTGATGCCTCGACACAGACTGAGTGATGGAGGACCACAGTAAGGAGTGAATGCAGCAGGATGATGACCACGTCATCCACCAAAATGTCAAGGCCTGCTACAGATTTTCGCATTCAGGGGAGTTTTTGCCTCTTTTTTCACTGTCATTGACAGTTGTTTACCAAGTTGTAATTACTCTGATGAAAGTGAATTAAAACTGTAAAGGTTAATTTAACCAGGCCAATCAGTCTCTGGTGATGTCATTCACTGCTTTGGGTAATTTTGCTGCATAATTTGGAAGAAAGAAATGATAACTTGAGAACTAGATGATTTTAGAACTGGAATTCAACCAAGTATATTGTATTACATACATACATGCATACATACATACACACGTACACACATACACACACACATACATACTGTACATACAGTACATACGTACACACACATACATATATACATATACATATATACATACACACTCATACATATATACATACATATACATACGTACATACATACAGTACATACATGCACACACATACACACATACATACACACACACACACACACACACACACATGCATGCACATACATACATACATAATACTGAACTTAAGCTGACTTAACACACTTGCACTTTAGTTAAGCCCTTCTAATGCTACCTTATACTTACTACAAATATTTGCTTTTACTGACTTATTTTGATTTTTCTTTTTTGCATCATCCTATTTCATAGACATTCAAAGCTTTGGAAACAATGATCAGTCCATCAACTGTTAGAAGAAATTCAGTGTAAAAACCCTTCAACTTTTGATATTTTCTTGGAATATTAACCAAGATTACTTTTCAGATCTTTTTAATTTCTTAATTATTAAAACTCTGTTGTGAGTTTTATGACAAATACTAACCTTCACTACTTTTCACAGAGGTCCACTAATTACACCCATAAAGTTGGAATAATTTAGTTTTCAGACACATTTCTCTTTTTATTCCTATTTATACACATCAGTAATCACCATTGATCAGGTGTAATGATTACATCCCAGTTATACTTTATCTACTAAGAATAAATCACATTTTCACAATCATTTCATAAGAAGAGGTAAAAATATTTTATTCCAACTGCTGGGCAACAGTGTATTTACAAAGTTGTATAGGTGTGTGTAATTTTATATACTTTACTACTAATACTAAGCTACACTAAGCTTCCCATTAGTAACGAAAGTATCTAACATTGCTCTACATCAACTACATTAAACTACATGTATGTGTTAGTGGTGAAAAGAGAATAATATAGTACACTCTGAACTATACTGCATGAGTCATCCTCCTTCCTATGTTTTGCTGATCATACCTCTGTAGTTTTAACTTTAAGATTCTGAACTCAGGACTTGTAGTTGTAATAAAGTATTTCCACACTGCGGTATTTTCATTTATACTAAAGTAAAGGATCTGAGTACTTCCTCCACCAGTGTTTTAGAGAAATCTGAAACATGAACTCACTATAGACCCACTGTGCCAGCAAATATTTGCAGCAACGGCTCCCTCAGGAGTCATTATGTTTACTTTAGGTGGATATATTGACAAATGCAGCAATAAGGCCATAACACAGAAGGCAGGATTTCTAAACTAATTTTATGTTTTGTTGGATGTGGGATGAAGGAGCCTCACGAGGGACATTGATCATGTCAGCGTACACGGAGGATTGCCAGATGACCAATGAGCAGGTATCTTTGTCAGGCCTGAAGGTCAGGATCTACTGTGACTGACAATTTACCGAAACACAATATAGAAAATTGTTTTGTGCTAAAGATTCAAAGAAAAAAAAAAAAAGCCTGTCTCAAGTGGTCAGTGGAGCTTGCACATGATGGATTATTATTTGTTCAGCAGGAAAAAAAAAAAAAAGTCAAACCTGTTGTTTCTACATGTTGCTGAGTCAGAGGCTAAGCAAAGAGGCGAAGCTCCTTGGAGTCCGTTTAACCTACAGGAGCTGTGATCAAGAGGGCAAACCTCTTCACAAATCCTCTGTCTGGAATAGTCTAAATATTTTTCTTTAGAGTGCTGTGGCCTTGGTAGTAGTGTTTCTTTCAGGGTGAGATAGTTTAGTTTGTGCTTTGTGTCAAAAACTTACTTTCATCGTGCTGCAAGTCATGTGTTCTTTTCGAACTTGTCTAGAGGTTAGTCTAGCCAGGTGCTGCCGGGGCATCTGTGGATTAAAAGGTGACTGCCACTGAGCTCGACATCTGCTCTGTAAGAGAGCTGAAGGAGATCCATCTATCCGCAGCTAAAATACAGGAATCAACATAGAGGAATGACTTATAATCCTTCAGTGTGCAGGTCACGGCACAAAAAATCCATATTGGCAAAATTCACCATATTGTAATTAAACTGGTTGGAGAGGAAACTAGACTTTGATACCGTCTTGGGACTCTGTTTTCTGTTTTGAATTTGGCAGATCACTTTTCTTTTAGGGAGAGAGGTATAAAAGAGGTGAGTGACAGCTGTAATGACCAGTGGAAGACTCAGTCAAAGTTAACCTTCAGGGCCTTCTAAGAACAATAACTGTAATCCAAACTATAGTCTAAATCTAGTTTAATCTAAACCTTACTAACTGCGACTGAAAACTGAGCAACCCACAGTCTCCAAGGTAAAAGAACCGTAGTTAACCTCAGAATGTGACCCCAGTCCTCTGTGTGATGGTCCGTTCATCCACAGTGACCTGCTCCATCTGTGGATTTTCACACTTTGTGCTGCTTCATCTGACTTCCTACAGCGTTTCTGCCAGAAAGCTCTGAAGGCGAACCTCTCTCACCACCACTGTACCACTGACTCAAGATCCCTTCACAGAAGCAAGATGGCAGCTCCCTTATGCTGTGATATTTTAGCTGCATTTTTCTATATTGGCGTAAAGAGCGTTGCATTGTTCATTTCCACAGTTAATCATCTGGACAGAGAAGAGAGATCTGCAGGAGGAGGGACTTATTTCTGTCTGCTAAAATTTATAAGGCTGATTTATTGATTATTATTATTTTACATGGAAATTTGCCTCAGAATTGTTTTGTGAATAAATAGTTAATATTGTTAGTTCTACTTTAGGTTTTTGGCTATTTTTGGGCTCTCATTTATACATGTATTGGGCCTTAAGGAAGCATCTTTAACCCTTTCATGCAAGGTGTTATTCAAACTACATGGCAATAATATTTCCAATAATTACTTCTAATTAGCTGTTTTTGGCTTAGTTGTAGCAATACAACACCAACATTTTTACATAGATTGAATAATTAATAATTTTTCCACATTATCACATAATAACTTATCATCAGATAATTGATATTAGCACTGTCTAACAGCCACTACAGTTTCCTTTTAGACTAAAGTTTCTTAAATCAATCATATGTTATTTTAACAGAAAGAGGCCTTTGGACTCTATGTAAAAAAAAAAAGTGTATATTTATGATTAAAGTTGTGTTTAAGCTGTTACAAACAATTGACCGTAATATATATATGTATTTCATTCAAAATAATTCAACTGGATACTTTTAAGTTTTGCTTTGGAGTAGTAATCCCACTCAATTTTATTATAATTCATGCATGAAAGGGTTAAAGTCTTTATAAGAGAACAGAGCCTCCTCTCCTGGCTGTGTCTGTCAGTGCTGGTGGATTTACACCCAGTTTTTATTCTATACAGTCACTCATATGCCTCATAGTGTTTTGACTTGATCATTCTGCAGTTTCACCATTTGCACCTTCTTTGTTAGGATTCAAATGTTGTATTTAACTTGCTTTATAAACCATTTGCATGTGGGTATCATTTGGCAAAACTGTCGTGATGCATAATGAAATTAGCTGGTGGCATTTAAAGTTGTTTTCCCATGCTGCTTTACTGTTGTTCCGACTTCTACGGTGGCTAACAGTGTAAGCTAGTGATAAGAATGGATGGCAGCCAAACCGATCCGTCACATCGTGAATTTATCACAAGGGTTAGAAAATTGATGGTAGCTCAGCCTGTTGACAGGGGTGAGAGCCAAGAGTCCACAGATTGCAACAGACCAACAAAAACACAAACTGGATGTCACAAATTAGCTCATGGTGGATCTTAAAACAGAGAAATAGGCAGAGAGTGGGTGTTCCTTGGCGGTGTGATTTTCCCAGTTCTTCTCATCTGCCGTGGAGGATGTGCGGTTAATAACTAAGTTATCTGCCTGCTCATTAAGACCTCCCCATGCATTGTGTGCCATCGACATCAAACGCACTTTTTTTCCCTCCCATCTTTTTTGTGTTTAACAGACTAGTAATTAACTAGTGGTGTCTTATCTCCTTGTGTTGACAGAGTTGTCAAAAAATCTGTGACTCACAGAGACAGTGAGGGAAAGTTGGAGGAAGAGGCAGAACAGATATGGTTACATACAAGGATGTGGAAAGAAACCCTGTGTGTTTTAATAATACTTTAAAGATGCCTTTGTGGGTCTTGTCACCTTATGTTCAAAGAGACATGAATATGTGTCAGAACATATGAGTCATACAGTTAAGGACGCGAGTGAGAGAGAGATTAGAGTTGCAGAGATTGAATTTATAAATGATTTATTATTATCTGCTGTTTGGGGATGTTTAGCTGTGCTCTTGCAGCAGTTATCACTCCAGATTTCACTCTCATTTAGTTGCTTTTATAGTATTTTAGGTTGAAAATTTTCAAGATAAAACGTGAAAATCTTACATTAAAAGAAGGTAGAGGAGTGTTGGATCGGGCAAAAATGAGTGACAGCAGGAAGAATGGAGACAGAGGAAGATGAGTGGGATTTCAGATGTGTGTGAGAGAAAGAGAGGCTGGGGATAGGAGAGAGAGAGAGAGAGAGAGGGAGAGAGAGAGAGAGAGAGAGAGCGGGTGAAATTGAATGGGATATCAGATGAGTGGTCCATTAGTCACTGCCTTCTTGCTTCCTGCTGTGACTGTGTTTCCATGGTGATAATTAGCATATCAGACATTAACCCCGCCCCCACGGCTCTTGGTGCCTTGTTAACCAATTAACTTCTGAGTCAGTGAGAAGTAAACCAGGGAGAACAGGAACTGAATATAAAAGTTATCCTATCAAGTAGAGAATCAGGTCGAACTCATGCCTGAATAAAGGGTGGAAGTCTTTTAAACATTGTAAGCATGTGACACGGTTGCTGGCAAGAAAAGACTACTCCTAATGAAAAAGTAATGAGTAATGATGGTCTGTCGCTGAACAATAATAAAAAAATTAGCATCATTACAACACCCCAAGCTGTTTAGCAAGTAATTCTAGACCCTTTGATAATCCTAAACGATTTTGATCAACTAATTGCTCTGTTGTTATTAAATTTTTTATGTGTATTTTTTCCTGAGGAGTTCTTGTCCAAGTTGTCTTAAAAGCTGAGGTTGAGAGTTCAGTCTTTGTAAGGAACACCATTTGAGTTTTTTTTTTTTTTACAACTGTAAGAAATTAAGAAAATCACTTTACTTTAATCCCTTGATATTGAACACTATCACTCCTCAGCCTTTTCTTGATATTGGATGCTCTGTGACCTGAATAGCTGTGTGGCGATGTGGCTTTGTGCTTTAATACAGGATTGCACATTTTATAAAGAACAAACCTCAAGATACTGCAACTCAGTCAGAATGAGAGGTGCTGGTTCAATCCCCCCAACAAGTCTCTACGATCTGTGTGATGGGACAGGTTTGCAACTGTCTTTAAAGTGCCCTTGATCAAGGCTCTGAATTACAAACTAGCGTAGCGACACTGCACCACTGCCAGTCCTCCAGTCTATTCCTTCTAAAGGAAAGTTTGTGAGAGGACGATGTATTCAGCAATGAAGGGTGGCTGCTCGCAAAACAGTTTTAAAGTGCCCTTGAACAAGGCACTGAATTCCAAATTCCTCCAGGGGTGTTGCATCGCTGCCAACCCTGTGCTCTGTGAAGAAGCGCCTATGTGCATATGTAGGAGGCGTTTGCAGAATAAATCATTCAAGATACCTTACAGTGGAGGAAAGCCCTGATTTAGAGAAGTATCGTAGAAGCACTTCAACTAGGGCAGAACAATGACTCGAAATAGTCTCAAAATCACAAATAAATGAAGCCCTGTGGTTCTACAGAGGTGCCACGGCTTCTCTACGTCTAATTCAGTCATATTCTCCACATAAGGGATCGTGGTTGTTTCTAGAGCCCTACCGATTAATTGGCCCGCTGATATAATCGGCCAATTATAGCGCATTGCCGATTAATCAACATTGGTCAATATGTAGCTGATATATTAACTTTTTTTGCTGCGCGGAGATTGTGTTGCTGTGCTCTGCCCTGCACTCTCTTCGAGTGCCTGGCCCCTCCTCCTCACACTCAAACGGGGCTGCGCGGTCCGTGCTCTCAATGGGTATGCGCAAAGTGAAAGTGAAACTTAACATGCATTACTAATACCTTTACATCTCCCGCATGTTGTGAAGTTCATTTACCTTTTCCCTACCTACTGAAACTTTAGAACTTTCATTTGAGGGGACAGGATGTTTGTGTGTTGTCGTCGTGCCGCCCCCCCCCCCCAACGATAAAAACACACAGGAGCTGGGTGGCGCAGCCAGCATTTACTTTTCCATATGGAACTTTTCAATAGCGAGTAAATATGACTAATTGAGAAGATGTTTTTGTGAATGAGCCTTTTAAAAACACATAATGTATTAGTTTAAAAACACCTCACATTAGCCTATGTATTATCACTTTCAGCTGAATGCAGCCACTTGTTTTTATTTTAAAATGGTTAACTATAGTATCAAATTCTATGCTAATTATTTTAATTTAGTAGTGTTCTGGTTCTTAGTCTTGAATCGTATTTTGGGGATTATAAGAATTTGTGTTCATGTACGTATATATCCTGTGTATATCAATGTTCTTATTTAATATATCAGCTGGTATATCGCTTATCGGCCATTATATCAAATATCGGCCAATATATCGGATATCGGGGTTTATTTTGCCCCCAGTATTGGTATCGGCATCGGCTCCAAAAATCCCATATCGGTCGGGCTCTAGTTGTTTGGCACAGACCCCATCAAAAAAATCACATCATAAATTTTGTATCATTCTTCACTGAAATTTGAAAAATTACCATTCTCAAAACAATCATGATTCATGTTTTAATGTCAGAATAATAACTCTTTTTGTTTTGTTTTTGTATATCTTTTCAGCCCTGAATTTAATCAGTTATTGTGATTTTGCAATTGTATTAAAGCAGTATCTCAGATGATATTTGGGATCTTATCTTATCTTATCTTATCCTTTATGTTGAATTTGCTGTAATTGTATAATGTGGTTTCATGTAAGTTTAGTCTGGCTCACATTAGGCTGTGAAATATGACAATATATCATGTGAACAGATAAAAATGTCTGTTGTTTGTATCGTGTTACAAATAATGCCTCTTTACTGCAATATATTTGATAATTTTGACATTTAGTGATCTTCTACACAGCACAAACACAGGCATCAAATTTGCATAAAAGCAACAGAAACAAACATGGAGGAGACTGAGCATAATGCATAATGGGTCAACGCTGGAAAGGAAAACATTTCTGACAGCCAAGACAAAATTAGGAATTTGTACTATTGGTTGACCACAGCAGAACTTTGTCCAAATGTAGATTTACACCCTGCGATGAACTGGCAACATGTCCGGGGTGCACCCCGCCTTCAGTCATTGGTAGATGGGATCGGCTCCAGCACCTCCATGACTCTTTCAAGGATTAAGCACATAGATTACCAGAACAATTACTATATTGTGACTAAAAAAATGTCTACAGTGTGACAGGCCACATTGCCTGTGCCTAGCCTGTAGTGAAATACACAATGAGTGTTGTGCATACACACACACACACACACACACACACACACACACACACACTGATGTACAGTATATACATACATGCATACATACATAGATTAAAGACAGGACAAAAAGATCAGAGACAGGAATTCCAACTGTAGGTCAGTTACCATAGCAACAGAAAAGAACGCACCGGAGACCTGTCACCATAGGAACCAACAGCCAGAGAGGAAGAGAGAGATAGAGATGGAAAGACAGAGACATAAGCAGAAAAAGAGATGTAAACAGGAGACAGAGCAAAATGTGGAGAGATGGGAAGAGAAAAAGTGAGCAAGGAAGGAAGAGCAAGACGTAATCAAGTCACGAAGACAGAGATGGAGGAGTAGGAGGAGTAGGAGGGAGATGAGACAGCTAAGCTCAGCTCAGAGAGGTATGACTGTATCCACTGTACCCCTTTACAACATGTGCAATGCAACATGTGTGCAACATATGCCGCGTCATGCGCCGTTTATGTGTCAGTAACAGGCTGATCGGTCAGCAGTACCGCTGTCATTGATGAAAAACACTGAGAACTTTACTCCACATACAGCCGTTACATGCACTGGTAGCTCTATTTTCTATACAAGGATTATGCAAAACATGTTTTTCTCTCTTTCAAGGGCATCATACTGGTAGCATTACTCACAGAACATTCCTGCTTGGTCAGTGTTTTCAGAACGGTGACCTTTGAAACACAATAGCAAGGCATCCTGCCCATGTACAGCTAAAGTCCAAAATGATCCAGCTGTTCCTTTGGTTTCAGCAGAGATTACTTTTGACTTTTTGTTCAGGGATGACGTAAACTGCTGCACGCTGTATCGAGTTTTACCTTTCTCCTGCGTGGTTCTGTCGACTAGTATATTTCATTATATAGTTATTAATTTATCAGTAAAATAATTTCCTTCATGCATGAGTGAAACTATCTTTCAACTATTCAAGCAGTGCTGTGGACTTGACATATTAATGGCTAAGAGAAAAGAAAAGAGCAGTATTTCTTCGCAACTAACTGGCAGCTGTTCATAGCTATTTGCAGTCATTTTAAAAATTCATAGTGCATCGTAGCCTGTTGCCCGGTGTTCATAATATATAGTTGAATACTTATGCCTACTTAACATTAAGCTGCAGGCCCCCAAATCTGGCCAGCTGCATCCACTTGTAGGAAAAACATCATAATGTGAATATTTCTCTTCTCAGGGAGAAAATTATGGGAAGTTCAAACAGTTGAAAGTTTTCTCCAACGTAATGCTATGTGAATGAACCTGTGGTCATACAATATATGAGTCCACAAAGAATAGTGTGTGGCACTCTGAATGAAATAGTGCACCACATGCTATATTTAATATCTCAGAATAGCATTTTGTCCACTTTTATGGTCTTTGTTATAGAGATTTTATTAACCATAATGGTGGTATTTAAATGGTGGGATAGCTGTAAAGAGACAGGAGGAGGGAGGGAGGGAGGGAGAGAGAGAGAGAGAGAGAGAGAGAGAGACTGGGATTAAGGGAGCAGAAAGCAGGCAACAAGATGAAGTAAAAATGAAAATGGGCGGAGGAAAGATTGAGAAAGGGCAAGTGGAGACAAAGAGAGGCAAAGAATAGATTGGTGTGTATGTGTGTGTCACAGTCCAGAGATTAGTCTAGAGCTTAGTTCTTATTCCAATCACACACACGGCCTAATGAGCTAATGGGTCTGACAACCAGACAGACACACACAGATTGAGGGACAGGGAGAACGGCGGCCGGATAGATGGAAAGTCACTGTGTTAGTCAGGCAGTCAGTCAGTCAGTCAGCCAGGCATTCATCCATTCAGACGGTCAGTCAACTGGTCAACCTATTAGCCCTCGTTCCACACGGAGGTTTGTGTGACTGCTGCAGATAAGGGATGCACAATATTCCAGTGGCATTTGGTGAAAAACCTGCTCTTCTCTTCTCTTGACCCTCTCGTCACTTCTCGTCTTCGAGCCTCCTCCCTTTTTGTCCCTGCACAAACACACACATTAGACCCAAGGGTGTGCACACATATGGACACTGAAACTGAAAAATCACTCTGCAAATATTAGAAACTGATTCATTTCCTTTCTCAATTCAAAGCTCTGCACAGCACCCCCTGTGGTGTTGGAAAGATCGCAATTATGGGACATTTGATAAGAGGTAATTCTAAAAATGTGTCAAATAAACGGGTAGTTGTGAGTGTCCTTTCACCGCTGAATAAAACCTATAGAAATCAGCGATACAGAATACTTTCATGGTCAGCTCCGTTCTTTCTATTCTGGCATTAAACTATATGAGTCACAAAATGATTGGGAATATGGCCTCAGGTATGACGTATTGAAATTAAATCACTGAAATTCAAAGAGAAAAAGTGATAAAGCTTTGTTTTTTTCCCTCCTAATGCAGTCAGTCACAGACTTCTTTGGACTCATGTGGTATTATTATTATTATCATTATCATTATTCTCTAATTATTGTTATTATTCTCTAATTATCTTTCCAATTATAATCAAAGCTTTTCCCCACATGGCTACACTTTTACTTTCTTTCCCTGTCATTTCCTCCCTCTCTACGTGTTAAAGCTTTTACATCCGTAGTCGGGTCATGTTTAGAATATGTTTTTCCTCTTGTTCTCATTAAATCATTTTCCCCATTACCAGAGGGCTTTAGTAATACCAGAGCAGGTCAGCAATTTGTGGCTGACTTTACCGCACCCACCGGTAATGTCAGTCACGCACGAGAACGCTAAAATTATGTATTTTGCCATGAGGTAACCATGGTAATGCACCGCCCTACGCCACCATGAAGGCAAATAAACAGGTGAATCCCCTATTAATGTGGATCTGTGTCTTTGCTGAACGTCACCTGGTGTTATGGTTCAGTTAAAACAGTTCGCACCGGATGAGATCAATGACTTGTTTGTTTCTTTAGGTAGAAAATGCTGAGGTCCTGAGTTAGTGTTTACTAATCTTATTCACAGCAGCATGGTCCACAGAGGGCTGTAATTCAGTATTTATGCATCTACTCAGCCACTTTGGAACTTTATCATCATGTTTTTCAGAGACTCTGTGTGCTTTGGGAAACATGATGATTGTCACAGCATAAAACAGACGAATGCTGCTAATTAACATTCAGTCAGCTTGTGTGTCTGTAATTGTGAGTTCAAGTTCTTTTGGTTGTACTCTATTTGGATTAACTTAAAAAAAAAAGAAGAAACTTGCTAATTATTCAGTGACTATTTGTCCTGCAGAAATGACATTTTCAGTAGTAGTTTCAGTAGTAAAAAAAAAAAAAAAGAGTTAAAGGTGACAGGATATTAAAAATACACCTCTTTGAAAATATATATTTTTTTGCTTTACTGAGAAAGCACAAACAACAGTTCCTCTTGTTAACTCATTTATGCATTTCCTATGAAGATATTTCCTAAGCTGTTGTATGACAACACAAAGAGCCTCCAAGGGTTTTCTTTCTGCTGGAGATACAACTCATTTTGGATTGGTGAGGATGTGCTGTAACTGTAAAAATGCTAAAAAAAAAAAGCATTTTTTGAACATCTGCTTTGTGGTAGAACAGCTGATAACCACCTATTCACAATTGATGTTGTTGTGTTCCTTGTGATGTTTCAATTATTGTGCTGTTTGTGTCTATTGCATGTTTGTGTAGTCATATGTGTACGTGTGTGCTCCTGGATCCACAGCCCGACTGCTGTGAAATTTACTGGACATCTGGGCCCGTGTTCATTATTGCTGATGGTTCTTTGAGGAAGCACGGCAGCAGAGACTCAGAGAGTGTGACCGAGAGAGAGAGAGAGAGAGAGAGAGAGACAGAGAGAGAGAGAGAGACAGAAAATGACAATGGCGGCATCAGTCACTTTGTCAACGAGTATCTTCCTCTACTTTGGTTCTGGTGGACAGATGTTTGGCTGAATGCTCGCATGTGTGGCTGTGTGTAGATGGAGGCATTTAGCTGTAAAGACATCTGTGTGATCAGCCACTCCAGCACACACACATACACACACTCACAGAATGGAATACGTTGCACAAATTTAGCTTTTTTCTGATAGTTCTATGTATTGCGTGTCTGCTTGCTTACCTTGAAGATGTGCCCAGTCTTGACAGTTTTGAGCTTCATCCAGCTGCCGTAGAGCGTTGTCTCGTCACATGATCAAAAAGACAGAATGACACCAACACACATGACTTTTGTATCTATATACGACAAATACTCCCCCCCCCAAAGAAATAAATAAAATAAATAAATTATTCATTCGATTGAACAGTTCTCTGTTATCTATCTTTACGTACTGCTGAAAAACAATAACACCATGACAGAAGGAGTGTTTAATGTGTTTAATTTAATGCTCTAAGCAGTGGGTGATTTCTCACTGACTGTTTCTTTTGACTTTCTGGTATGAATTACCCAATGGGGACTGGCCCCAAGAACTGCAAACCCTCAAGGGCCTTGTTTCTGTTTGCATTCACACCGCCCGTAGGAACGATGAAGTGGCGGACGGATGGCATAGCATCGTCTTACACACTGACTACGATGCATTGCTGTAGATTAAACCAGCTCAACCTTATTCTACTGTAAAATGCAATGTACACTTGAATGCAGCAGTAAAATGAAAATAAAAAAATCCTGAAAGCGAAACACTGACAGCATTCATTTTACTGTGCATTGACCAGCTTTAGGCCACCTCTCATACAAACAGTAAGGCATATACTATTTCATTTATTCACCTGATTTTCTTTTTTGTAATCCTATTTCAACTTCTTCTTTTCTGAATTCTGTTCTGTGGTTGATGCCTAAACTTTCTTTGCAAGAAAAGGCAGATTTTAATACCTCACTTTAATGCATATAAAATCCTGTTGTAAACTCTCATTCGTATAGATCGGTTCCATAAAGGCAGGACTTCACCATGGGCCCATTTTGCTCCATTTTAAGGCTAATCTAGTGATTTGTGCTTTTCGGGTTGTTGATAACATTACTGTTTTACTATTTAGTGAAAGGTTTTTAAACATGGTTGTTTCCAATAGGGAGCTGAAGTCAGTGTGTCCCATGGGACTTTATTTCATCAGAAATATGGAAAAAATGTCATAGCAGTGAATGGTGTTTGATCTTTGCACTATTTTATTCATAAAAGATGATTTTATGGAACCAAGGCAAGGATGGTTTTTGTTCTAAACAGCTGGATGGATTACATCTGTTGTTGTGACATGACACATGTCATCACCACAGAAGTGGCCTCTGCCTCGGAATATTTTACCTCAATATTCGAGAGGGAGGTGAGAAAGTATTAAAAGAGGTGCAAATGAATTGAAGCTGCAGAGACATATTCAACGACTGAACAGATCATGGCGAGAAATTGTCACGATGGTGTCACCTCTGCAACGTTCAGGGTAGTAGCCTTTACATTTATGTATTTTCACAGTTTGCTACTAAAATTATCCCTTAATTGACACAAGCATCAGTTCATGTGTGTAAATGATTGCATAATAAAAAAAAAAAAAAACATCCTATCTCTCAATACAATTTTGTTCTAAATAAGGTGCTGTGGGGCACAACTGATCCCCCCGACACTCACAAGTAATAATACTTACCCTGAAGCAGGAGCTGAGACTCATAGAACAGTATTCTATGAACTGAAACAGTCCCAAGTTACTGCAGGGCAAACATAAACAAAAGTAGGGACTTGCTACAACAGTTGTAAGAGCTATGAAAAGGACCGAGTCTCTCTGTGGGCCCCCACGCCCCACAGACCTGCACTGGTTATATTTACTCCAGTTGAGGACAAAACCAGGACAAAGTGACTGTAACTGCAGCAGCTTCACTATAAAACTTACCATGGCTGCTGATGAAGCATATGTGAATCTAGTAAAAAAAAAAAAAAAAAGAGGAGCCTCTGAATATAGGTGTAACTATAGGGGTGTGCTGTTGGTTTGTTAGAATGGCTAGTTTTGTATCAGGATGGAAAATGGAAATTTTAACAATGGTCTGAAATATGTTTTGACAATTTTTTTTGGGTGGAGGTGGTTAGTCAATTACAGTAAATATCTTCCATAGTTAGACATGTCTTTCCTTATTCCCCAGTGAATGACCTAGATGTTGTGTTTTCCAGTTTGTACCAGTGACTGTGACGAGTGATAAATGTTAAAACCATCACTGCGTCTGAGACATGATCAGTGGTGCGTCTTATGAGTGGAACCAGTACGTCCACATCCACTCCTGATGGGTTCATCAGAGCAGTGATATTCAGCCTTTTCGTCTCACCTCACCAACATGTTTTCGTTTTGCTTATAGTAAAATTCTACAAATCTATGAAATGCATCATTTGACCTTCACTCTTTGTCGTTCCCCCAACTTCTGCAGTGCCATTTTAATTTGTCCTGTACTTTGGATGAGTAGAAATCTGCAAAAACAAAATGACATTTAGCTGCTAATTAGCAAATATTTACATGCTGACTTAATGAAACTTTTACAGTCGAAGCTAAATATTAATTTCAATTAAAACCTTCAAGGTCACACATGGGTACAAATGCTTAATAAGTGAACACATTTTATTCCCTAACCCTAACCCTAATGCCAACTTTGACAAATACTCAAACTGAAAATGCACCAAGAATCCATTTTATATTTTATATATATGTATATATTCCATGTCTATAGGCTGTTTGGCTCAGATATATACAGTCTGCAGATTAAACAAATTAACATAGACAGTGTGTACTCTATTTTTTCAGGGATTTAGAGAGTACACATTGTGTTTTAAGTTAGTTTTGTCCTAGTTTTGAGGGGTGTCTTTTATCTTTTGCTCTGCCCACACTAAGTTGTTTTCTTTTTTTTTTCAAGAAAAGCTTTAGAATACACAAACAATACTTGTCCCATACCACTACTTGATTCGTTTTATTTTTTTTCTCATATTTTCCTTCCTTTTTTTAAAAAAATCATTTACACTGGGTTTAATTTCATACTGATTAACTGTCTCTTTAAGATGTCCAGAAAGCAAAGTGCAGTTTATGTAACATTTCAACATCAAAATGAGACATGTTTTTGAAGAGGTAACACTTTCGCATGTAAACAACCACAACATTTCCGTTGCAAATCCGCCATGCGCAGAATGTATTCGCAAAGCTCAAGGAAAGCCTCAATAGCATTTCATACGATTTGACCTGGTATTTACCAGCGGGGAACACAAACACAATTGTAGGAAAATGTACTGTAAATACATGAAGCTAGGTTTCATTCACTTTTCCTCTGGTACTTCCTCTGTCTCTCTCCTCCCCCACAATGCATTTATCCTCCTCTGCCCGTCTTTCCTCCTCTCCTCTCTTTCTGTAGGTTAGACTACACCAAATAATTCATCCGTTTGGAGAGCTGGCATAGTGTTTTACAATGAATATTGGCTCTGTAATGTAGAGAGACTAGTCAATGCTCCAAGCACATGGAGGATATTGATAAATAACATATTCTCCAACCCCTCCTACACCCAAACCCTTGCTTAGCTCTCCGAAACAATAACTGGAGAGTCTATACACACGCTCAGACCTATATATCTACTCACACACAGTGACACACACACACTGGCACATCTACAGACATTTCTCAGTGTCCCTTTGTGTCTTTTCCTATCTACAGTACACCATGAAATTATACATATCAAATAAAAATGAGCTCAAATGCTTACACACTCATGTTCAGGAAATACTCGCTTCCTTTGTGGCTTTTCTCTCAAACTCTCTTCACCTCTGTAAGTGTTTTCTGTCTCACACACATAGACACACACAAACACATATACTCTACAGTGTATTGACAAAGCCCAGTAGCTAATCCAGTGTGTGGGGAGTGTTGCTGGAGACAGAATTAGGTGGATAACAGTGGATCGCCCCCACCACCACCACCACACACACACACACACACACACACACAATTCCCCGTCAGTACCTCATACCAGTTCACATGGTTCTCTATGTCCTCA
>JAPQRQ010000018.1:36272348-36283218 GCA_037367365.1 Apogon talboti | reverse complement strand
CTGCTCAAAGAGACAGAGGGGGATCTGGCAGAGGAACTTGCCGCGGACCAACAGTTAGAGACAAATGGAGACAGAATGAGAGACGGAGACGGCTGAGGGGGAGAGGTGAATTGGGTTGGAAAGAAGACTGAGAACAATTTGAAATTAATCTGGACACTCCAGATGGTTTAAAGTTTGTCTGTGTGGGAGAACACATGCACATGTGTATCTCCATTGCTGGCAGCTTGTTCATTTGGGTTTGTGTATAGATATTTACCTGTGTTTGTGTGTTTTGTGTAACTTCACACAAATAAGAACATCTGGTATGTGAACAATGAGCAAGTCCTGATTCCATTTTGACAAGAAGACACACACACAAACACACACACACACACACACACACACAGAGACATGCAGATATTTAGCTGGCATTTATCTGACTGGATTGACTTAGAAGTGTCTCTATGTGTGTGTGTTAAGATAGTGTTTTCCCTGTGATATAAGGATAATAAATCAATAGCCAACGCTATCTGAGAAACAATTACTGCTGGCTTTCATGTATGCCTCACACACACACTGTACTACGTGCCCTGTTTATTGTGCTAGCTTTAGGACCAAAGTGTTTCAGGCGGAGAGTGAAGCAGAAGATGAAAGATGGAAGAGAGAGGAGGGAAGTGCAGGTAGAGTTTGTAAATGAGGAGAGGAGTCAGTCGAGATGCGCCGTGCTTTTGTGAAAGATCCTTAAACTTGGTCTTTTAATGTTGTGCACAGTGTTTCATGTGTTTTTGTGGTGCTGGATTTTAATGGCTTTTGTGCAGACAAACAAAATGGAAATGGTTTATTCAACAAAATGGTTTTGTCAGATGTTTTGCTCCATCATTAAGCTTACCCTTAGACTCTGTTTAGGTAGTACTAGCTTAAATGACACGGTGTTTATCAGCTGTTGCAAGAGTGGATGAGAATTGTTCAGTTATGGCTTAGTTTTAGTCAGTCTAGTTTTACTTTCCCTGCTGGAACTTTGCAAACTTGTTCAAAAATTTGTCAACAACGTCCAGCCAAAAAAATGGAGAAATGTATTTCTGACATACTGTATGTGTGGTTTACATACATGTAAACTGGTGTCATTTAATTCATGGAGTTGTACTTAGTCATGCAACATATTTTTTTTTTCCTGTGACTGTTTTATGTATATCTGTCCTTATTTGTTCACACATCCATGTACTCCACAGTGGTTCTCATTGAAACATTCAGAACCAGAGCTTGAAAAGCAAAGAGAGGCATACGGGTGGTGAAAGAGCTCATAAGCACTCAACCTCCTGTTTACCACATAATAGTTGAGTTCAATGTCTAAATGTGTGAATAAGAGTGGTTCAGAATAAGAAAGAGAGCTCATCCTTTAACTGTTCTTGAAACATGGAGGCTCATTTTCTGTCTGGAAAATATTTGTATACATGCTGTGGTTGGAGCAAAGTGGTGCATGTGTGTGTGTGTGTGTGTGTGTGTGCAAGAGTGTCTTTCTAATGTACAGAAAAATGCATGAACAGTGCTGTCATGGTTGTAAGTGGTCTTTTGTGTACATGTTTGACTGAATGCTTTAAGTCGTAACATTTTAATGGGGTTACATTATCACACGGTACATGCTGTTAACATTTACATACGCAAATCCCAGTAATCGGTGCATACTCAAGTGTGAATGGGATGAATGTAATTGTCATGAGTGGTTATTATTGGCCTGTGATCATTAGAACATAACACTATCATTGTCTACATGAAAGGGTTATAGCTAAAGTATCTAAATATAACTTTTCTAGGACTTTGCATGAAAGCATCACAAGACATATGCTATAATGTCATGGGAGGATAAGTGGCATGTGTTGCATTATGTTAGATTTGCGTGTGTGGTTTGTTACTGTAGCAGCACTTGGCTCATAGCTCATGTTTAAGTGTTTTTTTTTAGGCTGTGCTTCATTACACTAGAGAAATTCATATTCATGATTTGGAGATATTAAAAGAAAAAAAAAAAGGTTTGATTAAATTCACACAGTGGTATAAATACATTTCTTTTGCTAGTCAATGAAGAATTACCCAGTGTCTAAATAATAAAATTAACAGCAGGAAGTATGTTTAAAAGCCTAAGTTTCTAATCCGGATTTCTCTTGTATTTCTCTTGTAGCCGAATCCTGTGGCGGTGTAGTTCAAGGCCTGAATGGAACCATAGAGTCGCCTGGTTTCCCCCACGGCTATCCCAACTACGCCAACTGCACATGGCTGATAATAACCGGGGAGAGGAACAGAATCCAGCTAACCTTCGTTACACTGGCGCTGGAAGAAGACTTTGATATCGTATCAGTTTATGATGGACAACCGTCACCTGGAAACTTAAAAATGAGGTAAGAAATGAGCCTGTCGTTTTTAGTTTGATCTTCTTTTTTGCTCCTGGTTGCTCTGTTGCTCTGTGTCTTCCTTCTCCCTCTGATCTCTGTCACTCTCACAGTTGGAGTGTTTCCAGTATGAATTTGTTTGAGATGTGAGATGAGAAAGAACCGTGTAACCACATTACTGTAGAGTCTACTTGTAGGGGTTGAAGAGTTTGTTGTTGAAAGCATCCATTCCCCAAAGACTGGTTCCTTTCACACCGGTAGGTCACAGGAAAAATTTTTGAGGTTCTCAAATAGTAGTAAAAACTTAGACCTCATCAACTTCACCTAAATTAACATGTTTAGTTTCATGGGCTGTTTAACATGTAGATGCTTTCAGTAATACAGTGATTGTGATATTTAAAATGACTAATATTGAAATTAATATTTTAAGGTCATGAAAAGGTATTAAAATAGACAGGAATGTTCATATATACATACACACATCCTCTTCCAACAAATTATATATAGTAATTAATCAAGTAAAAATCCATATTTCAATGAAAATATAATCAAAATGTAAATTATATTAAAATATAATTATAATTAAATATGTATTTATATTCAAATATAGCACTTATTAAAGGGGTTATATGTAGTATTGATATTCTGAACTCTCAATAAGGGGGACAAGTAACATACAAGAGCTGACTTATGACTACCAAAACCACCAACAAGTCAAGGCTATGCATCCACAGACTCTATCAAACGCTGAAAAAAGTATAACGCTCTTTGTTTACACACATCTGTATTATATTATTTTATTTAAAAGGTTTTCTCCTTCAAATCAAAACTCCCATCTGGTTATTTTGACAGTCTGTCAAGATAACACTGTGTTTTATAATCTTCATGTGCTGCATTGACTCATAGTTTACATTAGAACTCTGTTAGCTTAGCTCTGTTTTTAGACAGAAATGGGCCACAGTAAAACCGCTAATCATTTCCATTTTATTACGCTTTGTGTTGTCAATAAACATCCCTTACTTGTCTTAGTCTGATTATAACACCACATAATGACTTTATACCTTAATAAGCCTCATAATAAAACTCACCTGTGTAGAAGAAACGCTGTGATTTTATCATCAAATTCCACTGTTTTCATTTAGAGCTGTGTCTATTAGTGAAAACAACTTCTGGTCACTTTCTAATGCTTTGGTCAAAGGCCCTGTGGTGTTAGTTTTCCCTCATCACGTGAGACTGACAGAGTGACTCACTACTCCCTCTAGTGGTCACATAAATCCAGTATGAATAGATTCATTTAACTATAATCCAATGCATCTGAATCTTTGGCATAACTTGAGAACTCTTTGTTTTAAACACTGTAATGATCATTTTACATAATTTTTTAATATTTCAAGGTAGTAATACTGTATATAACCCCTTTACGGTAAAAATAAGGCCTTTTTTTCCCGAAAATTATAAAGTAAGAAACAGAGATTATCTGTTTATTCAATAAAAGTGTGAATAATGTGAAAGGTATTTTAGATAAATGTCTTTGCATGTATTTTTCCTATCGGATCTTTCGATAAACTGTGTGGGTCAATAAAATGGTATACTTGACATACAAAGGAACAGTGCGGAGAAATGTTGGCCACTAAAGGCCCACAGCTAATAAGAGGACTAAAACTCTCATTGGAAAGTGTGAACATGTACTCACAGCTAATGTTACAGCCGTGTGTGTCAAACTGAGATTTATTCCTCAGGTAGCGTCGACGGTATCACTGAGGGAGATCTGTGGAAATCGAAAAGGAGAAATGACTTACAGTGGGAACAACAGAGTAAAGTTTTTAGTGTCTTTTTATTTTACCCTGCAAACTATTTAATACCGGGATACGGCCAATCACATGGGTTAAACAGCACTATCAATCTCACATAAAGGAAAAGGGCAACATTAAGTAGCCAGAAAATATAATTAATTGTTTAATTTTTGAGATAAAAAAGACGTCAATCATTGATGAATTGGCAGGGTTGCTGTTTGGTGAGTTGTATGACTGTAATATTGTTACAGAAAGGGCAGAGAGAATGGCATTTACAGAGTTGGCATACTGTGGGAAGCTTATTCATAGTGCTGTGCTTGTGTGTAGGAGGGATGAGCTGGGAGTGCACCAAGTAGTGTTTGAGGCTGGTGGTGCAGTTATGGATAACAGTGGGTTTTTCCTTGAAAACATTATATAGCTGTATTATGTGTCAAGTGTTTGAGTAGATTCTTTTTTTTTTTATTATTTTACCAACTGAAGAAGAACAGTGTCGACTGCACAGTGTGCTGAGTAGTGGGTTTGTGTGTGGGATTACTCCAAGTGAGGTTTTTTCTTTTGGCGTATGCATAGAAGTTTTACCATTCTTCCAGTTGTTCATTTCTTTTCAAAGCCAAGCCTGTAGGGCAACACAATTATTGTATGATGTATATGTAGAAATGAATGAATGGCGACAAGATAAGTATAGATAGATACTGCTAACAGTGAAAAAAATGCCTGTAGCACTTGATTCCCTCCAGCTTTGACTACAGGATGCATTTGCAGTGGTATCATTTATGCTACATGATGCTTCTACAATGTCAAAATGAATGCCATCAAGATCTTGTATTGATGGTAGAGTCTTCTCCAGTACATTTCAAAGATTCTCAGTAGGGTTCAGGTCTAGATCCTGTCCATGTGTGAAAATTATGCCTCATGTGCATTGAATCACCCTTTAACAATCTGATCCTGATTAATCTTTGCTTTATCATCTTGGAATATGTCTGTGTCATCAGTGAAGAGTAAATCCACTAATGTTCAGACCTGGTCATTCAGTTTATTCAGGTCCAGCTGACCTCATGCTTTGGTTGCATAACATTGCTGAACCTAGACCTGAACAACTGAATCAACCCCAGATCATAACACTGCCCCCACAGGCTTGTACTGTAGCCACTAGGCATGATGGGTAATCGCTTCATCTACCCATCACTCTGGAGCAGGGTCAGTCTCATCAGAACACATGACCTTTTTCCATTGAAACACACTCTGATCCATATGTCAGACTGATGGTTGTTTAAAAATGAAGTGACTCATTACTTCAGTTTCAGGTTAAAGAACTTATATATTAATCATTGTAATAATTGACTTTTACCGATGTCCTTATTTCTATCCAGATGGAGACTTTTTTGTTTGGTAGAATAAAAACCACCAAACTCTAAGATATAACCATGAAATCGACTCCTGCTTTAAATAAGATCAGATCCAGTGTGAAATTTGATATTAATACCAGATCATGCTCTTGGACATACTCTTCTAATTTTATACCTTATTGGTTGTTTATTGTCACATGCATGTTTTTGTACATCATCCCTACATACATAAGATTATCAGAATGACTTAATGCTCATGTCCTCCATCAGGTGAGTCACTATAATTAACATCATCATTATCAAACGTAGTTACAAATTTAAGGTTGAAACATTTATTGGTGAAAATTCACACTCATCCCATGTGTTTTAGGCTTTTTTTTGAGTTACTTGTAGTTGTATGTTGCACACAAGCTTCTTTTAGCTGCTGTTTAAAGATTTAAAGGTTTATTCGTACAGGCACATACAGGATTTGTGTGAAATGATGTCGCAAAACCTTGGATTTACCACTTAATCCGTTCAGCAACATGTTTCTTGTATGACAAATGTTGTTTGTATAAACACATATTTAATGTACTTGATATAATTGCTTTTTGGGAGATCCTCGCTTCACTCTTTGGCGACATTACTGTTTGTAATCTCACTGCCTGTGGCTTGTACTCGTATCCAAAACAAAGAGGCACAACAGAGGGTTTAGTTTGGCCTTATGTCTCATTATCTCTTAGAATAGGCTCACACAGATATATTAAACCCTGTATGATGTTAATTTTTAAAATGTCCTACTACACCCAATTGACTTTAAGTACAGTATGTGACATAAGTTTGCGCTATGAAGTGTGAAGAGAGGGGAAAAAAAAGAAAGAAATGTCCGTTGTGATTCTGTTGCATCAGGATGGCACAGATGAGATAATTAGGCTGTAATAATTGCGCGAGTGTAAAAAAAACAAAACAAAAAGGACACTTTGAAGGCACAAAACTCAACACGATGTGATTCCCCCTCTACCCAACCGTTATATAATACGTCTTAAAGTTTCATGTGATGGTTAAACTAAATCAGTCATTGGAAAACATCTTCTCCACACTGTTTTCAGCCCATTTTTTAAAGCAAAACTCACATCATTATGCAAAAATGGCTCTCGCATTACCTTTGCATAAAAACTAAAACCAAGTGACATGGTGATAGTGACAGGATTGATGTATCTACTGTGTGGTGTCTGGCACACGCTATGTGTTGTGACGACAGGGAGGTGAAATGCAGTGGCGCCTCACCTGAGCCCGGTCCCTCTGGGATGCGCTCTGATCACCGCCGCTGATTACTCCTCCTTTTGTGATCGTGTCTTTTCTCCCACTTGAAACAGTGCTGCTGTTTGATGCGTAAAGTATATGCCTGTGGCAGAAACACGGCCTTTGACATTAAAGAAGCTGACGGGTGGAGTGACTAAAAATCATTATGGCAAAATAAATCTAGACAGGATAACGACTTGAAGGGGTTATATGTATGTCGTGTTATTTTCCAATCTCTTAACAGCAGGGAATACTTGGGACGACCAAAACTACCAATAGATCAACTTTATGTATCCACAGACTGTATCACTCACTGAATACGGTATAAAGCTCATTGTTTATGCACATCTGTACTAAGGTATCATCAAGTGTTCTTCTTCAAATAAAAAGTCATAGCTGGTTATTTTGGTAGTTAGTCAAAATAGCAGTGTCTTATAATTTTCATGTGTTGCATCAGCTGATAGTTTACATTATAGCTCTGTTTTTAGACAGAAAACAGTCACAGCAAAACCACATATAACCTCTGTTTTCTGTACTGTCTTTGTTGTCAATAGCTGCACTAAAGATCCATTTGGAACCGTCCACACAAGGTCGGAACTGTCAGAGTTTAGTCTGAACTGTGGTTTGATATATCATAAAATAACTTTATAGCATATTAGGCCTCATAAACAAACTCACCCATGTAGAAGAAATGCTGCCATTTTAGCAATAACCTCCAGTTTTTTCATGTAGAGCTGTGTCCCGGTGAAAATAACAACAGTGTTTTATATTTGTATCCTTTTGTCACTTTCTTTGACTCTAAAAGTTGTTTCTTAGTGGTTCTCATCCAATCTGGTCACTTTCTGACGCTTGGTCAGTTTTCCTCACCATGGGAGACCGTCAAAGTGACCCATGACTCCCTCTAGTGGTCACATAAATCTAGTATGAATAGATTCATTTAATATCTGTACAATCCAATACACTGGCATCTTTGATAGAACTTGGTAGAAGTATTTCATATTAAAATTAATGACAATTTTGAATAATTTTTTTAATATATACAATCGGAAACACTATAATGTCTTAATCACTGTGAAGGAGTGTATTTCACCATAAAGGCCGGCTTAGTACAAAATAAGTCAATAACTTTACAAAAACATTGTTTTACCATGGAATACCATCATTAACCAGAATTGAGTTTTCACCAAATCTGTGAAATAACTTAATGTTTCTATAAGTCGGCATAGATAGTAGCAGTGGCAAGACATGTTAGTGTGGAAGATGTTGCCTGTGCACCTTGGATATCACTAATCAGAGGTGACCGAGTTCCACACATTATTAGACAGCACACACACAATATAGCGCGGCTCTTCCAAATGCTTCATACCACGCAGCGCCCTAAATGTAAACTGCATAGAAGTGTGCTGTATTAGCTGCTTCCAGAGCTTCTGGCTGTAGGTGCAGTGAGATCTCACTGTGAACCCATTCCCAGTGCTGTTTAAATCAAGTGACTAAGCAAGAAGGTGCAGGCTACCAGGCTAATTCTCCCCTAAGCTCTGTTCTTCTGTTAATGTTAGCACTTCTCCAGTTCTCTGAGTGGTGCGGACATTGCGGAGGACAGGCAGCAGAGTTTTGAAATGAGATTACTAGTCGGCCTTCTCTTCTGCCCTCAGGGTCTCAATGTTGTGGTCAGAGAGGGCACAGCTTCAGCCTGGCTTGTAAGGATTCCTTTAACTCCAGCTGAGTGTCACTGCTTATTGAATCACTGTAGCTATTCCCTCTTTGCTTATTTTAGTTTTCCCTCTGTTTTTTTTTTTTTACATAAAACATTTTCACCTCGGCCTTCTATATACGGCAAGCACTGATTCCAATTATCCTACTGGTGCTGCTTCTCTGTCTGAGGTCCACGAGGGCAGTGTTCAGGCAGTTGACCTAAAACCCACCTCTTCTCGCAGTTTCTGGCTGAATGGTGCAAGACTGGCTGATATAAACTCATCAGGCTTCCTACATGGATGGTGGGATGAAGCCAAGGAGAGCCGACTGCCCTCTCACTGTTCACAAAGAGGCGAACACAAGAGGCAGCGTATATTTTTCTCTCGGAGCCGTTCCTCCAACTGCCCTCTTACCTCGATGTGCAGGGAATGCTGTAATCTCGTATATAGAAGAAGGGCTGACCCGGTGTCTGCGGCCTCTCCATACAAGCCCCAGCTGTGCGTCAGCAGTGGTAACTCTTCTCCATCCCACTCACTTTTATGACTGATGTCAACAGTGAGAAAATATTTAATTCTAAAGCTGAAAAGCCTCTTGAACACAGAAACTGCTCTGTTCTGGTCATTTTCCACAAAGTCCTCACACATATACAAACTACAGCATCAGTGTATAAGACAGGTGTCAAACATACGGCCCGTGGGCCAAAATCGGCCCGGCAGAGGGTCCAATCTGGCCCATGGGTTAAATTTATGAAATGCAAAAATTCCACTGAAGATATTAATCATTTTAGTTCAGGGGTCACATGTAGCCCAATTCAATCTGAAGTGGGTCAGACCAGTACAATACTATCATAATAACTTATAAATTGTGACAACTCCAAATTTTTCTCTTTATGTTAGTGCAAAAAAGTCAAATTACATGAAAATGTTTACATTTTCAAACTATCCTTTCACAAAAAGTGTGAATAATCTGAACAAATATGAACAACCTGAAATACCTCAAGAGAAGTAAGTGCCATTTTAATAATATGCTGCCTCTTACTAAATGTTGTGTCTATTTGTAGATCCACTGTGATCTGTAAGTTATAATTCACATGCGTAAATGATACACTGACATAATACTGGTAAAATTGCACTTATTTTTTTAATAGATTTCAGTTTGTTCATAGTTGTTCATGTTATTCACAATTTTTTAAAGGATAATATGTAGATGTAAACATTTTCACTATGTAAGTTTACTTTTTTCACTCTAAAACAAAGAAAATTTTGGAGTTGACATTATTTATATATTATTATGTTATTATTTTACCTGTTCAGCCCACTTCAGATCATATTGGGCTGCATGTAGCCCCTGTACTAAAATGAGTTTGACACCCTGGTGTATAGCCTTGTATGTTCGGAAGAAATGTATTATTTTTTTTTACTTATTATTATTTCTGTTAATAACAATACAGATAAGAAGAAAACAGATGAAGAGCAGCTGTTTATCTTTTAGGAACATGGACGCAGGAGTTGTAGGAAGAGAGAACAACACTTTTCATTTCACTAATAGTAGAAGTACCCTTTATTGTTGAAAATATGTTCATTAAAAAATCTTTTATATTTCGGTTTACGAAGGTGAGAACAGAAAATACAGTCCTTCATAAATGTTGTATCTCCCATGTGTAACCAAGAGAATTTGAGAAAATCCTTTTTGAAAAAAAGAAGAAGACAGAAAATCCCTTTTTGTTTGCAGGTTTGAAATGAAAATGAAATCCCCACATTCTACTTACATTCACCTTCTGTTTGTGCAAATGAGGTCAAAAATGACATATCTTTTATTTATATTACTCAGATTCTAAAAAATGAGTCATAATCCATATTAATGAAGATACAGGGAAGTGCATCATAAAAACAGCATATTATCAGTTTTTTAGAGAAAGCCAAGAGAAAGCCTTTGGTTCCCTTGTAATTCACACCCTGGTTTTATATCACTAATGAAAGTGATCTACATGAACTGACGGTGAGTGTGGTGATATATCAGTCGCTCCACTTAACCCTGAACAACAGCAATCAAAAAGATAAAGAATGAACACAGGGAAGTGGAATTAGTGGTTTTCATCCCACTGAATTATATGTTAGTTAGAATGCTTACTTTTGTATGGTCACCTTAATAGATTTAATTCTGCTCTTCATTGTTAAAAATAGAAATGACAACACATCCCATCTCCTACTTAATACAAACTAAGCTTTAATGTTACATCTGCGTCCCATTGGACCATATGTGACTGGTCTACCATCAGTCAGTCTTATTACCCCGCCCCCCGAAGGGGGTGGGCGAGGGTCTTGTTTTCGGTTCTGTTTGTTTGTTAGCAACTTTACACAAAAACTACTGGACCGATTTGCATGAAATTTTCAGGAAA
>JAPQRQ010000018.1:36191386-36206536 GCA_037367365.1 Apogon talboti | reverse complement strand
TATCTATCTATCTATCTATCTATCTATCTATCTATCTATCTATCTATCTATCTATCTATCTATCTATCTATATCTGTTTGGAGTCTGAATGATGTTGAACTGTGGGGAAAACATGAGATTGTATATACTGTGGGATGGAAGTCTTCTCTGCCGTCTGACCCAGGATGGAGATACATCTCCTAAGGAAGTGTTTACCAACCAGATGTCTATGTGTAAGACTTCCGGGTACTTGCCTGTCAGGTCGCTGTCTTAAGAACTGAGCTGGATGCATTTAGAAAGTTCCTCTCCAACAAAGACATGGCTGCAGGACATTCCACCATCCCCGGGCTAAAACACCTCAGATATCTCCTGTGTGGAGGAACCAACCTCATGTCCCGTCAGCAGCAGCTAGGAGGCATCCTGTTGTTATAGGAAGAAGAAACACACAAACCACTTCCTCATGTGCTTAAATACATAGTCATTGCTCAGGTCCAACAGATTTTTTTGCTACTTCCACACTATGGATTCTTGGCATTATAAACGGATTAACCAAAGTTTGTTTTTGAAATTTACAGAAAGATTTGTTTTTTCTCTTTTTCCATAATTCCTTCTATTTTCTGGATTGGTCTGCAACCAGTAGATTAGGGGCTGAAATGCTTACTACAGACATAACTTATTGTCTACAATTCAACTGGATGTCATTCTATACCACCCGGTTGTTCTTACAAACCCCCTGTATATTTAATTCATAGTCTTAAATACAGGCCTACTCTAAGCTCTGCCATTAATCACTCTGGTTTTAAGAATAGGCCAGGTTTAGGTTTTACCTATTTCAATGTTAGATGATTTACTCAGCAGAAATAATCCAATCATAATATAATGTAACTAACATGGGCAGATTCTGAGAAGTAATATATGTAGATTCTGCTCTAGCCTTGGATGATCACAACCTGTTAAGAACTGATAGAAATTCAAAAGTAAGAGATATACCAGTTCAATCTGTCTTTATGCGGATGATGCCATATTGTACTATAAAGGGGATGTTGTCCATTATATCAGTCCCTCAGCAGTGTACTTGATTTTCATTGGAAATGATAAAATTAGTTTTTTTTATGCAGAAAAAAGGGGGGTAGAAGAAGAATAATATGGGTCAGTGAGTGAGTAACTGAACTATTGAGCAATTAAGTAAAAAAAAAAATGTATTTTATTATCAGAAGATATGTTTTCCTATGTAGACGGATGCATATTCAGTTAACTTCCCCATCAGTTTTGGATTACGGTAACATTTCATTCATGCACTTGAGCTGTGTCTGCTCAGAGTCTGTTTATGACTTGATGCTAAGATTTATTACTGGTGATAATTACAGTACTCATCGTTCTGAGCTGAATGCTATGGCTGGGTGGCCCTCCCTTTGTGTAAGACGTGACAGACACTGGCTTTTATTTATTTATCTCTCTGTAAGGCACCCTTTTGTCATTGCACTGCTGTCTTTTATCATACATGTGTAAAATTTGTGTGTTATTTTCCAGGTTACAGTTTTTTTTGTTTTGTTTTTTCCAAAGATAGGAAAATCAAGGTGTAGTCATTGTCCACCTGCATTATTAGACAAACTGAAGAAAGATTATAAACTCATTTTTTTCCTTGGGTCATTTCGCATTTTAAATTTTTTCACATTTTACTTCTGACTGGTTTTGTTTCAGCTGACTTATTTGGCTTTTTTTGGCTTTTAATTGCAATGATTACAATTATTCTTGATAGTTGTAGTGTTTTACTGAATTTTCTATCATTTAAAAATTTTAGATCATTCTCTGTTTTATAGAATATCGTAAAATTTACTTAGATATATTGGAAACAAGACCTTCAGCTTACTCTGTCTAATGAAACATAATATGGGCTGAATGTAAATGTGTTAAATAATGCCGACTAATTGCAGAGACATATTCACTTACGTTTAACAATACTATCATGCCAACATTGCTTCATATTTAAAAGCGTTAATTATGAGACCAGGGGGCAGATTATAAAACCATCTTAGTTTTAACATTTGTTCATGCAAATAGGCCATATCTTATTATTAAAAAGTGATAAACACATCTTTTTTTGCTGTAAATTTAATTATATGACTCCGCTGTGATGAAACAGATCAATGTCTGTGTAAATACTTTGCATTTTATCAGTGAAAATGGCTCCACATGCCATTTTCTTTTTGAGAATCATCTTGAGGCTTTTCACTCACAGTGATGCTGATGTAGAGTCAGTCGTTTTTGCATTACACATGAAGTCCATTTTGCCTCGGAAAAAACCTGCCTCTTGGTTAATTTGTTTATCAGATGGAAAAAAAAATGGGGGGAAAAAAATTACATATTAAACCACCAAAGTCGCGGAAGCACACAGGCTGCATAACAGCTCTTTTTGTCAGGGAACTCTGGCATATTTGAAGAGTGCCTCAGGGCTTCACCTTCCCATGGGAAAGTACTGTAAGACGGCAGGAATAGGCTGCGAAAATATTCTAAATATAGTGTACACTTAAACTGATATTGATCTTTTTTTTTTTAGGTGGGTCTTTTTTAGGTGCAGCACTGCAAAAACCCAAATTCTCTCTTTCTTCTCAAATGTTTCTGAATGTCTGTCTGGAGATTCAGCGTCCTGTGTACAACCCCAAACAGCTCCGGTCTCACACATCCACACCTCCACTCAACCCCTCTTCACTCCCCTCTCAGCGTCATGCCTATTTTTTTTTTAGCACTTTTCTAGAATCATGCAGTAAATCAATTTAGGCTCAGAGCGAAATTAAGTTAATCTTTAAGCAATGGTAAACTTCATTAAATTGTATGATAGTGTTCTCCTCTAGTTTTTAGTATGACTCAGTTACCACAAATATGGATCAACAATCTGTTAGGAGAAAAATACTTATTATTCTATAAACAGAAGCTCTGAAAATGCAACTCTGTGTGAGTCTAGATGCTGGGGAGAGCAGCAGACAAGCCAGCTATCAATCAATAACCACACATCAGCCATCAAATCCTTCTATATGCTCTAAAGTGTTTTTAATAGAGCAGTACTTAACACAACTACCTGTACACTGAGTACAGGGCACAGATAAGGTGACAGAGACTATGATGACTCCTGGAAAAAATACTGACTCAGTATTGTTAGGAGGATGCTGACACTGTTTTTAATAAGAGACAACTGGACATAATGGCGGTGACTGGAATTGCACCATTAAATACATCTAGGATTCAGCACAAGGAATGGTGAATTATCCATGTCAAGTTAAAAAAAAAAGGTACAGTGGTATGAAAAAGTTTAGGCACCCCTCTAAGGCTGCATAATAATTTACTCTGTCTTCACAGAAAATGACCACAGTGGCATGCCATTCATCTTCTAATAAAAGAGTACTGGGGTATTGTCCAGACAAGGATTTTTAGTGTAGCAATATTAAGTTGTATGAAATTAAATCAGACATGAAAAATAGGGTGTTAAAATTGGGCAACCATCAAACCTAACTGAACTGGAGATGTTTTAAAAGGAGGAATGGTCCAAAATACAGTACCTTCATCCTGAATCCAGACACTCATTAGAGGCTATAGGAAGCTGTTATTTTTGCGAAAGGAGGCTCTACTAAATATTGATGTAATTTTTCTCTTGTTGTGCCCACATGTATGTACCTGTCTAATTTTGTTTTAATGTATATTGTACATTTTCTGTTCAACCAGTAAACCTCATTTCACTGCTGAAATATCACTGTGTCGAATCAGTTATTTAATATATCAAAATGAAATTGCTGATTCAAACACCTAATGATCTATCAATGAAAATAATAGAAATTGTTAGGGGTGCCCAAACTTTTTCATACCACTGTAGTTGAATTTGCTACCCACACTCACGGTCATGCAAGTGTGAAAAAATAAATAAATAATAAAATAAAGCAGCATATTGTTTTTTTCGGAAGTCGATGTGCTCAGGAGTGAGCTGTTCTCAAATCTGTTGAGACATGAACATGCAGTAACGCTCAGCGGGATGGTCACACCATTTTTGATATGCTAGTACAGAGTCCAAATTAATACCCAACAAGTTCCAAATGTGCCCAAAGAATCACAGCAACCATCTTCGTAAATGCCAAAATTTTCTGTCTAGAATGGCCGCAAATGCGTTTATCATTCACGAAAATAAGTGTCTGTGTGATAGTGTCTCTTCACCAGCTACTGTAATGTAATCTATATACTGTATATGCTATAGGTGCATGTTCCATACGTTATGTTATGAAAATGACATACAAGACTCTTTTGATGGTCTCTGCACTTTTTCTTAGCCTGACCTTTTGCAGATATGCACACACAGGCATGCGATAGCATCATTATGCTTGTGTAACAGTTCATCTATGAATCATGAACTCTAAATATCAAAGATAAACTCAAGAGACCAGATATACACACTTACTCTCCCATATGTGTGTTCAGGCATGTGTTTTTATATTAGTTGTACTATCCTGTATGGTGTGTACTATGGTGTCTGTGTTAAGTGTGTCATTTGTGTTTTTGTATGCTGGAAACAAAAGTGGCAGCCATGCCAATAAACCTTCTTTTTTTTTTTTTTTTTTGTTCCCATTGTTCCGTTTCACGTCTTCGGGGACCCTAAAAGTGTATTTGTTACCTCAGGGGTGTTTGTGTGTGAGTATATAACTGATGGGTTTGTCTGCTAATGTCTTTGTTTTGAATTGATGGCCTAGACATCAAAAATTGATTTATCTGTATATGCATGTGTTTGAATAAAATGGAGATAGAACGCCAGAACTAGATGGACAGAATATCACACCTGCAGTCTGTTTGTTCTGGTCCAGGTCAGTTAATGAGTTGTAAACTTGGAGAATTTTCCCTGTAGTTGAGTTTCTTTTCGCGCAGAGAAAAGTCCAAGCTACCAGAATGCATCACTACAAATCATGTGTCAACTTTCCACGCTGCTCATTGGTCAGATGGATCACGGATGGAAAGGATAAAGTAAATGCAGGTACAAGACCCCATGTTCTGGTCGAGTCAAGGCCCTTGTTCATATCTCTGAAGCACGGTGATGATGGCATTTGTTCAAAGCCATTTTTATCTGTAATTATCTGAACAGTGCATTTCCTGGCAACTGAAGCTGTTTAGTTCAGACTTATAGAGTACACCTGGGTCAGCTCGAGATCAGATCACGTTCCCAGACAGAAACAGCTCCAGAGGTCATTTGGACCTAAAGGAAGATTAGTGTGTACACATCAAACCCATTGCAGAAAGGGAGAAAAAACAGAACTGTCTTAAAAAAAAAAAAAAAAAAAAAGCCAGCTACTGTTGTATTGTAATAGTATAATAGTATTAATGCATCAAAACAAAGCAGGGTTTTTAACAGACGCCTGTGTATTATGTAAGATTAACCATTTGACACATTTTTAGAAAGTGGATATGAACAGTAATGAAGCAGCTGGAGGAGCTCAATTTGCATTTCCACGTCTGTGTGTTTTCTGTGAAAACCTTTTGGAGGCTGTGACCTTCCCAAAAGCTCAGTCTGCTCTGATTGGTCAATTCTACATTAGCTCTGATCTGTAATATCTGTTCAGTGGTGACCCAAGATTCATACCTGCCAAAATCTGTAATCACAAGGGACATAAAAATTCAAGAAAAGTTTCACTCATCAAGGTAATAATAAATTCTTATATGGCCAATTCCATTTAGAATACATACAAAAATACTGTTTTTATCAGAGCTGGGTCATATATTACCATATTGTATTGTATAAAAACATGTAAACATTAAATTTTATTTCAGTAAAGGCTTACTTGCTTTATTTTTCCTGTAGGGAAATTTGGTCTATGGACTTTACCCATTCTAATATACACACACAGTACCTAGCATTAGCATTAGCATATAGCACACACACACACACACTTTAGGTGCAGTGAGATGCCATTGAAGGTGCTTGGGACTGTGATCAGATACACCAACAGGAGAATTAATCTATATGTGCTTGTTTTTTCACTGGGATTTTTCACCTGTTAAATTGAGGTAGACCTGATCTGCAGTAGATTCAATGTGGTGCACATCTCTGAAATGAGCAACAAATGATTATTACAAGCCGTATCCTTTGGCATATGTAATTCAATTTAATAGGACTGAAAGTCAGTGTGCATTGACAAAGGTAATTGCATGTGTAATATAACACAGGTAGTAATCAGATTCAAGAATCAAATCCGAATCAAATTGCCACAAATAATTTCAGACAGACTTTGGAGAATTTGGATAATTACTTTGCGTCTTCAAGAACAATTCAACACTCAAATATTTCACTAAGTATTCCTACTTTGATCGCAAACTTTAACAGATTTTACTTAGAAGATTCTCTGTGATTGGCAGCAATACAGACAAACAAGTCTGATGCAACGACGAGCAGCAGATCCCGTACATGTTTCATATACCCTACTGCTGCTGTTTCTACTCTTGACATCTGTCCAGCGTGTTTTTGTACAAGGTCGGGATCTTGACTTCACTACCATGTAAATGATTTAGATCTGAAGTCTTCATACAGTGTGTCATGTTTTACCTACTGATCATCTAATCAACAAATTATAGCTGTTAAAACACTTTTTTTTTTAGTTTTGTTCAGATTTTAGTGAATAATGTTCATTAACTTACACTATACTTAGAGGATCAATACTATTTTATCTGAATATTTGAATGTTCATGTTGTAAATCTAATCTATAAATGAAGGTTTGGGATCTGACAACAGTAAGCTGTCATACCCTCCTGTTGTTTTGTGGTTGTTGTTGCTATAGTCATAGTTGCTTGTCAATGGGCATTGAAATTTCTCTGAAATGAACTAAGAAGATCCTCTGCATCTCCATCTTCTACTTCTTTATTTCTTGTCTGTTCTCATAATTCCTGCCTCTGTCTCTTCTTACATTCATCCATTTAAACAAATTCTATCCTATGAAAAATTTATTGGATTCTGTCTGTCTCGTAAAAAAAATATATATATATTGTCTGTCCCTTTTTGTTAACATAGTCAGTTCTGGTAATACATATTTTCTCTGTTCTAACCTTACATTAAAGGAAACCAAACTGAACTATATGTCTGACCACATAGCTGGCTGATAAGACACCGCGGTCTCTTGAGAGAAGGATGGAAGGAGAGAGAGAGAGAGAGACGGGAGGTCAAATGAAGCTATAAACGGTGGAAGGCAAGGCTTTGTTAATGAAAGAGCAAGTTTGCAAACCAGCTCTGCAGACAAGATAAACATCAATTAATTTCCCCCGAAGCATAAAGAGGAGACAGATATAGAGAGACGGAGGGAGGAGGAAGAGGAGGAGGAGGAAGAGGAGGGAGAGGAGGAAGGACCAGGGAGGTGCAAATCGAAAGGAGGAGGGGCTCCAGTTTGTTGTCTTCACCACATTAAGGGTAACACAACATAATTATTTGAGAGGAAAAAAATCAACACATCATCAGCATCAGAATTTTAAATGTTTCACTCATCTTTTATTGACAATGAATGAGATTTGAGGATGTTTTGTATTTAGATGCTCCGAGGCTCTAGATAGAAATGCAGTGAGTGATTTTGCTGTCCGTTTTCCATCATCTGTCAAAACGTTAGAAAAGGATTTCAAATATTCACATTCATAGCCTCTGTGTGTAAACCTACAACCAGATATACTGATGTATCACAAATAATAGGTTGTTTATTCGCAAAGAAACTGTCTGCAATGTTTCTGTTTTCAAAAAAAAAAAAAAAAATAGACCTTCCTTTTGGACTGACACTGGCACTTATGGGCCAAATGTTGAAAGTTATAAATATTTTATATTTAAATATTTCCTAGCCTAAAAGGAATTTGATTGTTGCCTAGCAACAAGAACCAATAAAATCAGCCCACCCCAAGCATTTGTTAAGTGTTACTGTTTCTAAGAAAAAAGACACACACACCTGTGCACCTGCTGGATGTAGAGCTGTACTTTCTTGTCGGACTCATCGGTGCAGAAGTGGGAGTTAATAACACAAGTGCAAACAACAGGCAAGGTTTGAGTCTTAACCTTTAACTTTAAGCAAATATATCGAGTCGAGTCCCTGATTAAAACAAGTCAAATAAATAATGAGTCCAGTCAAATGTTGAAGCCGCTGACTTCCAAAGTTTCAAATGAACAACAATAGTGAGTGACATTCTAATCGTTTACTGCATTCTTTGTTCTATGTGTTTCCCGAGGTTTTGATAGGAGACTGATTTATAATTGTTGACACACACTGTTCAGATTACCAAACCTATTTAAAAAATCTAATGTGACTCCTCAGTATTTTCCTGAGGAGGAAACTTAAGCCTTCTGACACAAGTCAAAGTGAAGTTGAGTCAGGTGAATAATCAGTCTAAGTCTTTTGTCACCATTAGTTAAGTAAAAAGTAAGTTTTAATAAAAATTGTGAATTTGTCTAACTTTAGTCATGTGATTTAATTTCCCAACCTCTGACTATCAGTTTTGTGGTTATTACACAAATGATATAAAATATACATACCAGGCCTTAGAAATCCAGCAACATTTTTTTTTTTAATTTCAGAATATATTTCGCTGTCCAACTTTTGTACATGGAACATATGAAAAGCAAATACAGCTTATTTATTAATAAATCTTTTCAATGGGTAAAAACCTCTTAAAGCCCATTATACAAATGACCATTGGATTATTTTCTAGAAAAAAAAAAAGATGTTTCAACAATTCAATTTAATATCTTGACTACGAAAACAAGCGAACTCCTGTAATTAACTTGGCCATTTAATTAGAAACGGTTGACATTCGCACACAATATGCACTGCGACCGTTCAGGCTTGTGTGTGTGTGATAGAGAAAGTGAAAAGTAAATAAAACCTGATTCCTGTCATCACCTTTACATTTTCATGTAAAAACAAGATCATCAAAGTCTTCCATTCTCCGTTACACCCCTCACCTTGCATCCAAACACCCACAGTATGAGCCGACAGATGTTTATCGAAAATAGCCCAGAACAATTCAGACACCCTGTCTGTAACTGCAGAATTTCCACTCTTATCGCGTTTGGGGACGTGTGAATGAAATTGCCCGGAAAGCTTTTAAAATGGTTAAATATTGTATAAAATAAATGCATGTTCACACGTACATACATTGCGGGCATTCACAGTGCTTGAACACAGGCTATATGCGCATACACAACCACACATATGCCTGACAGATTATATAGGAGAAGCAATAAAGGAGGTATTTAAGCAGAACAACAAGGAGACCATAGGAAGACGGATGAAACAGGCGTGTGTGAACATGTTCCAGTGCATGTGTTACAGGTCACAGTTATTTTTGCATTTTTTTCCCTCAATTGTTGTTATGGCGACACTCACCATGTCACTCAGTATAGGTTGTTATGGGGTACTTTTACACTGTATTATAACATGTAATGTGTGAGTGTCCATGCCTGAATGTGTGTATATCTGTAAAATTGCAGGAAGTTCATCCCCTTTGGTGTTGGCATCTCACTCTCTCTCCCTCTCTGTGCTGTGTAGACTGGTGTAGAATCCATTAGGAACACTTCTAGGAGCTTCCAAATCTTGCTGACTTGATGCAAGGCTTTGCACAGACTGTGGCATCAGCCTTGTAGCCACCAACCATTGGATGAGATGCAAAAAGATCCCAGCCTCCTGCTTGGGGATTTTGAATCCTTAGATATCATGTTACACATAAGAAAGATTTATTCATCTAGAGTTTTTTTTCCAGTGCCTCTAGCCAGATAGTTTTCTTAGTGGTGCCTTTATTTCACACAGTTTCGCCTTCCCGAATCTCACAGGACCTCCAATAGCCATCGCAGAAAATTGCACTTCTGTAGATGGGACTTGTGACAGAGTATGAATATAAAATTTAGGATATTAGTAGACAAGCGAAAAGAATAGCAAGTACTGAATGGAAGATTATTTAGATTATGAAATCATAATGAACAAACATAGTTTTTATCCCATATTAAGTATAATTTCAGGCATATTTCAAAATGACCAGTCCTTTATTTGAAGAAACTTGTATTAGAGGGAGGCTTTTATTTCTAGTTCTCTTTGTTGGTCATATTTCAGTAGTGGTTTGTTTTGATCATCTGCATTGTTAATTTTACTGCATTACCTGTGATTGTTTCCAGTGAAATCTCTCCAGTGCAGCAACAGAATAAAGTGCAAGAAAAAAAACATGTACATCCTTAAAGTTAGTGCAAAAAAAACAAGATAGCGCAAAAGCAAGCAATAAAAAATACATACAAAAATAATAGTAATAAAAAAAATGTAGACTATATACATAATTACAAGAGGGGGAATTGCAAAAGCTCAGACAGTACAGATGGGACACCATAATTCCTTTTCAGCATTTTGTAATTTGGTCTGAAAGGACATGAGACTTCTGCGTCTGCTCCTTACCTGTGCTTCACTTCCCCACATAGGCATGGACTGACTTCAGGATCATCTAGATTTATATTTAGTCCTTTCATTCTCTGCAGATGGAAGGAGTGCATTTTCTCCATTTTTCCCCCTGATTTTGGCTCCTGTTGCTTTTAGCATCTTGTGCTGATGATTGTATGTCACATGTAGACCTACAATGTCTAAAATTGAACTGTTAACACTTCAGATGAGTAATCCAGAACAACCACATGCTGGACGTGACATGATTACATTGCTGAACTCATTAATGGTAGAAATACTTTACAGCAGTGGTCTGGAATTCAGTTCTACCCCAAAACCATTTGCTGGATGTCATTTTCATACTCCTTCCCCACATTTCCAGTCTCTCTTCAAGCACAAGAAGAATTATTATGCTTAAAGCTGCAGTGCTTGAGAGTTTTATGGTGTCACTGGGCAAATCTTCCATACTTAACTTTCAGCATATTGTTATTTCAGCGGTCTGAGAGGAAACAGGACCTCTTCCCACTTTGGATATGTAGAAAATCTACTCCATGATGCAGACTGGCCTTTTACAGCTGTTTTACAGCTGTTTAGTCCGGTGAGGGGATTAAAAATGTGACCATAGCTATAATTACTGTTAAGACAATGTCAGGTCATCATTCCTTTCTTATATTTATATTATAGCACTGGCATGTTGGGGAACCACGGGTTCTAGATCCTCTGATAGAGTTCGTCCCTTTACTTTCTTGGTAAATTGCACTGGCGTTTTTAGTTGAATAACCTCTCAGCGGGCATGTCTGTTTCTGCATGTGAAATTTGACACCATGGCAATGTGGCCCTATTGTTTATCTGGTGCTAGGTAACCCACTCCAATGATGATTCTATTCTATATAGCAATGTGATTGTAAGGCTATTTTTGTGTGATGTCGCAACACACACACACATACACAGATAGGGTCCTCTTCCCCTTTGTAATATAGCATTTAATATATTTAACTGACTGTTTAGCTGATGGCTTGGTTAAATATTGTGGTAAATGTTATGATATTTGTGAGGGCAGCCGTGACCTAGAAGGTTGGAGAAGCATCTTGTGACTGAAGGCATTTCGATTTCCTGGACAAGCAGAGGAATTGTTGCTGATGTGCCCTTGAGCAAGGCACTTAATCCCCCATCCCATTTGCTCCCCAGGCACCTGACATGGCCGCCCACTGCTCCTAGCCTGCAGTGTGTGGTGTGTATCTGCATGTTCAGGCAGTGATGGGTTAAATGCACAGGTTCAGTTTTTGGCCTGTGCTGCATAATATACTGATAGATAAACTAAGAAAATAAATAGACAAACTCTTAATGTCTAATTTATTGTGTGTCAGACCATAATTTGAGTTACATTAGATTTAGATGTGTACAGCCTTTGCAGATCTCATTCATCTTCACAGTTTCACTTCAAACTCCATTTCCTCTACACGCTGAACTTTGTTGTACTGGGTTGTTGTATTTTTCCAGTTTGATTGACAGCCGTGCAGCCTGTTAGGTTCAACAGTAAAACCCAGTTGGCCCGCTAAATTAAGAAGGATCAGCGCAAAGCTTTAGAGGATTGAAAAATCAAGGTTCAGAGATCATACAACGGCATCTCAAGCTGTTTTTTGTGCCATAAATACTTTTTATTTGTTTTTGTACTCATTTTTGCCATCTGTGCTCACAAACACCAATGGCTAAGAGCAGTTGTGACTTACATGCAGATTTGTTCTAGTTATTGTTTCCTGTCTTTTTTAAACATCACACTCATCATTAAAATTTATATTTGGCTTTAGAATTTAATCAGCAACAATGATCAGCTACATTTCTATGATGATACTTTTGTTCTGAACATACTGAAGAGGCTGATTTAGGAAAACTCTTCCTAAATTCTATATTTATAGATTCACATTAATAACAGCTTGCATAAGGTCAGAGAATTATTGAGCTTGTAGATTTGGCAGCAGCAACACAGACTCCATCTATCTGAGTGAAAGTCAAAGGGAAAACAAGTCTCAGTCTTTCCAAAGGAAAATAAATTCATTTGGATTTCCTTTTGATTAGCTTGTTGAGGAAATGGGTTGTGTGTATACTGCTGAAATGGGTTATATATACATGTAAAATATTAGCTGTTTGAAGTGGAAATGGTTCAGATGGCAGAAATTAATGGGTTTGGTGTAAACATAATGCGATGTTTATGGAAATTGCTTTGATGTATGTAATAGGAGGTCTTAAAGCATGCTTGTATGTACACAAATAGACACATATGAAGATGCACTATTTACCTTAGATTTCCATTACATGCATAAATATAACTGTTAAATAACACTTCTTATGTCTATTTTGAAATGTGTTTTTCCCAAACAGAATATCAATGATTATGATTATAACTGACATTTACTGCATTTCTGTGCAACCATTCCAAAGCTCCATTTTAGCTCAGTATTGACTTGTTATACCCTGCTCCAATCAGTATCTGCGTGCCCTTCATTGAGAATAATAGGTTTGTGAGTTTAGTCAAAGCCAATGGATTCAGCGGGGAAGCTTCTTAAAGCAAACACAGCAAATCATTAAAAGAAGGCCGAAAGTATCGGTGGATTTGTCGACCTGGACAGTCAGGTGCCGCTGCATATTTGTGTATTTGTGTGTGGGTGTGTGCTGGGGAGATAAAGAGAGCGAAAGAGCCACAGCGAGGGTGAGAGACGGGGAGAGAGGAAAGAGAGAAGCAGTCCGTTACACCATTAACCCATATTGACTGGAACGCCATAGGAAGCTCTTCACTGTGGGAGTGTGTCATATAACGCTGTTGTTACTGACGCCAGCAGTAGTCAGCAACATCGATCGAAGCAGCAATGTCAACTATCCTGCTGCGTATCTGATATGTGTGTCCACACCGAGGCAGCAGAGGAGTTTTCAAGGGTGACACCACCATCATCTAATTGTTGGAGTCAAGACACACTCTATTTCACTCACTCACACACACACACACACACATACACACACACATTGTCAGCAGCTCCTCCCCCACACATGTGTGATGTTTAAGTGTCTGAACTGAACACATTGAGTTCTTCACTTTGAGTCCCAGAGTAGTGACTAAGAGAAGAGGGGTGGATTTGCTTTTTGCTTCACAACACACCTGGGAAATGTTTAGTTCGTCCACATTGTTGTTTTGCTGTCTAATGGACAGCGCCTCTGTAGCAGATGAAAAACTGAGAGTTGAGTCAGGACAGCATAATGAGAGTCTTGGGCCAGAACCATCAACATCAGCATTCACACCTTACACCTTTAAAAAAGGCAATAGCTACTGCCACAGTACTGTGGCATGACATATTGGTTTGTCTATTGCCACAGAGCCAATCAAATGTTAGCATTTGCACTAGAGCCAATCATGTATACTGTTATATGAACTCATTAGCCTCTTGTTGCCATAGTACTGTGGTGATATATGGTGTACACTTCAGTGCATTCTTTGGTGCATTTTTCCTACCACAGTACTGTGGCAATTGATGGAAGAAGCGACAAATTAGTGATAGTATATAGTATAGAATGCTCTATATGTTGTTGTTTTATGGTGTTCTGTGCTCTGTGCAGTCAGTGGTGAAATTGAGGCTAGAGACGGTGGGCGGAGCTACATGTTAAATGTAGCAGTGTTCCATGTTACTTCTCAGTTTTGTGTCAGTTCAGTGTATTGAGTGCTGTGCTCCAAATTCTGCACTCTGAACATTGTCCCAGTGGCTGATTTATATCAATGGCGGATTTACTTATCTGCGCCCTTGACGAGTTCAACATTACTGTTATAGCTCTTGACCCTGTAAGTTGTGTGTGGATATTGCAGTAGAAGTTTTCCTTGCTAACTCAGTAGTAGAAGAAATATATATATAATTTTCTAAGTACTAATGCCATGTTGGAAATACTGTAATAATAATTCTAATGATAGTAATAATATCAATAAGACTAAGTAAAATGTGAAAGCAAAACATGAGAAGAATCAGATGAGTGTATAATTTTTTGTGCATTAATGTATACACTGTGTTTAGCTGCTGTAGAGGCTGAATGTTTAGCTCATTTTGACAATATTATGTAGTGTTTGTAGTTTATAAATACAGTATGTTCTGTATGAGAGCATAAAATATTTGTCATGTTGTCCTGTGGGAACCATGTAACTCTAAATATCAACTTTTCCCAAGTTCAGGAAAAAAAGTCCTGTGTTTAGGTTTGTTGCAGCGCATTTTTCAGTGACTCCTTTGGGTTCATTTAACTTAGAAATGAAATGTTTTCAAGTCGCAAAGAAACACTTTATCTTACAAGAAACACACAAGACAAACAACACACACTACATACAACAGACACGTACTCACAACATACAATAGTTATAACCATACAACAGACACACACGCAAAATACACACTACATATAAGATACAAAACATAAAACACATACCACAGCGGATACACATATTATGCAGTAGCATTAAAAATGAAGACATTTGTCATTTTCACTGAACAGAAACGGGAAGAAAAACTGTATTTCCAAAGTAAGCTCAGTATTTTTCTCTGAGTGTAGTGGAGTAAGAGTGTAAGATAGTATAAATTTTAAATATTTCATAATAATAGTACAAGTATTTTTCTTAAATGCTGTACATTTGTGGAAGTTTATATGTAGTTATCACCATTCCATCACAGTCTCTTAAGAAAAATAAACAAATATCAATATGTGTTTACTTATACACTGACATTATAT
>JAPQRQ010000018.1:36150463-36167448 GCA_037367365.1 Apogon talboti | reverse complement strand
CATCAGCAGGTATGACATGCTGATGTGGAATCTGAGAAGTCACCTGGTCTTTTGTTAGATTCCACAGATTCCACATCAGCATGTCATACCTGCTGATGTGGAATCTGAGAAGTCACCTGGTCTTTTGTTACTCGCTACGGAGTGTTCAGGGTTGTGTTTCTGTTGTCATCCTCCACCGGGCCCTCAGACCTTCAGCCATAATGCGGAAAAAAAAGCGCTATTCATTACTTTTGTTTCTGGGAAAAGCTGTTTTTTAGACAAAAGGTGCTGTTGGTCTTGGTCTAATCGGAGCAACAGGATTTCTCCAAATCCTCCATCATACACAAAACCCACACAAACATCTTCACGCTCAGTGCCGCCCTATGTTTCAACTTTGCTTGATCTGATTGAGCACACACACAAATGTGCAGACGTGCGGAGCTGTACTGTAGAGGTTATATTAATCTTTCATGAATACAGAAGGTGTTCTTTCACTCAGTTGTGTCATGTGCGTGACTGTGTTTGTGCGTGTGTGTCTTGCTCTGGGCTTGATCAGATCAGAAATTGAAAAACATCTGCGGATGTATTTTGCTGGTGGCTTTTCGACAGCGTGTGTATGTGTCATACATGAGTCCGCTGGTCACACAGGCTGAGAAAATTAAAATGAAACATCTTTATTGTGTTTTACCCCTTTACGGAATAGGACTGGACAAGACAAGATGAAACTTCATAAAGTGGAAGGAGAAATTAGGTCATTGTAGCCATAAAAGTACTCCCACATAACAAAACACTAGCTCTGAGATGGTGAAAAAAAGAGACCATGAGAAAATAAAGCACAGGACAATAAATAGATGTCTGCGTTAATGTAAATAGATCTTGCGTTGACTTTGCAGGTTGAAAATGTGATAGGAGATATGGATTACTCCCACTGCAGGCAGATTTTTTGCAGACAAAATCAAAATAAAATGTATGGTTTTCCAAAACAAGTGCTACAAACACAGCTTATCAATCAGGCCCTTTATATGCATTTAATTCCTGAACCATCCATCTGGTGTCATGAACCCTAAGCCTTTTCAAGAAAGCATTTACAAAGAAAAATAATCTTCAAAAAAGATGGTATGTCATGCTCCATTGCAGTATTTTGCTATTTTGTACCTTTATTTATATACAAAAGCATGAAATGTTGCAGCACAAAGAGAAAAGTAATGTTTCAGAAAATCTATTTTTTGTGGCTGCTTTTGCATCCATTACACCGTGTGCGTCAGCGGGGAGTCACTTCCTACACGTGACCATAGCGTATGTGTTGAATATGTGCATCTATGCATTCACCAGTTTAAGAGCAGAGCTTTATGTTAGTTCATGCAGGGTTAAAGAGACTAGCTGAAGCCCCAAGGCTCAGCTCACTGGGAATTGAACTGGCAACCTTCAGGGTCACACAGGCTGAAACTCTTCCTGGTCGTTCTAAACGATCTAGATAACGAGCCCGTTGAGAGTCGATGAGTGTGTAGATTAGCATAAATTAGCATAAATTAGGAAGCCAATTAATATTCTGTTCAATCTGTTCAGAAGTCATCTGACTATCCAGAGGAAAAGATAGAGAGAAAGCAAAACAGGAAGATGTGGCAGAGACAGTACAGAGAAATCAGGCCATGATTAATAATGCGCTGTCAAATAAAGGGACCAGATAAAATCATCCGATTGGTTGTTTTTGTCCTGACAAAAAGAGTGCTTGTGAGCAGGAAAAAATGCTTTAATGTAGCATTAATTCAGATGAAGACATGCCTATGGGTCTGATATTTTGTGATGTGATGGGTTTTAGAGATGATGATGATAACGTTAGACTGAAGACTTCACATTAGTCACTAAATCACTACTGTGAATGTGTAATGAACAAGGATACGTATTAAAACCTTTTGCTTGATGAAATAATCCCAATTTCTCATGGATATACTTCAGAATGGGATGAGATGTTTTAAAACACGATTATTAAAACTATTACATCCACATAGGGCTATTAATGAAATCATAACATTCTGAGCTGTGTAGCCCTGGAAGAATTAGAATTGTGCTTTCTATCCACTTGATGGCTGTGTCCTTTCATTATTGATTTTCATTGGTACTTTGGGCTACATGTGTGTTTTATCAGCATCATTTTAATTAACCTCATTACTTTAATGTCTGTCTGTGGATATCACTCACTGAATTTATATTACACACACACAAAAAAAAATACTAATCAACTGTTGAACACGGTTATGCAAAATGACTGAATGTGAGGATGATAAGTGGACTTCATTGAAAAATGCCTTTATTTTACAGTACCCTTGTAATCCTATCTTTGTAAGCTCCTTGGTCTTGTACAACACATTTTTTCACAGTAACATCAACCATTGCCCCGAGAGGAATAATGCTGATTAATCAATACAACATGCTACTGAACACCAACAAGAAGCTACAGGATAGCTAGTTTCATCTAAATGAGTTTACTCACACACACACACACCCTCACACACACCTACACACACTGTAATTGAACAACACACATGCAGCCATCGCAGTAGGAAGACAAATAACAGAGAAGCATCATTTAAAGGGCCACTACAGAACATTCATCATGAGCAAAGTCTCACTTTATCCTGTTAAAATGAAAGGCTCTTCATAACGAAGGGAATTTCTGCTCTATTAAACCAGATCAAGTTAACAGCCTCAAAAAAAAGAGGAAGAAACCACAGCTGGACAATGCCTATTTGAATGGGTATTTGTTGTTTCTTATGTTACATAGTGAAAATGAAAGATCTAACCTCTCATAGCATAAATATTCAATGACTCCTACGGATATTTTGTAGCCTAAGCAAGGATGAAATGTCTTTCTGAGGAAAAAAGAACCGGAATAACAACACCAACATGTGCATCTTCCCCATTTATGCCTCCACACCATTTACTCTCACATCTCTTTTGCACTAAAAACCCAAGGGACAGATGTGAGGGACGAGATGCGTGAACAGAAGGATCAACCCATCACATATTTTCCCCGTGGGACCTCCTTACCCACTCAGGCATCATTTGGAAACAATGTCATTTACCTATCTCGCTCAGCTGTTTCAGCTGACACTGCGATTTTAATAGATTGCATTGTTTTCTTTTGTTTTACCTCTGAGGTCAGTTTTGTTAATGAACTACCTTCCTGTTGCAGTTACTGCTGATTTTCAGAGTTAGTGTGATACTATTTTCTCTACTGTTTTATTTACATTCTTACTGCATGCTAAATGCTGTACTTGCTGTTTCTCTCTGAACAAAATCATCTCTTGGCTCTTTCTCATCGCTTCATTTATTATTTAGTTTTCATTTTAGGAACATGACATGATGCATATTGCCCTTTAAAAAATACTTTTTAAAATTGCAGTGGCCCGGGTAGAGTACTATTAAAATAGTGGCTGCAGTATAAGTGAGGCTCGTAACTCTGAGGTTACACAGATTTATTGTGTTCCGCTTTCTGTACAGTGTCCAGTGTCTATAGCTTTATAAAACAAACCTTTAAGCCCAAAAGTATCAGTCAATTAGAAGGGCACTCTGAGAGTGTGCACCTCTGCCAAGGCCTCACAGTTCTGTAATTTAATCTAATGCTTTATCATGCAATGGAAGAAAAAGTGGAAAAAAGCACATGCTATTGCTCAAATTTTACTGGGTTTAATATTTAGGCCATAGCAGATACGTGGATGTAGTAGTTTTTGTTTAATCATGCTGATTGACAGGCAGAGAAACTAAAATGCAAAAATTAGTCTTCTAGCAGTGTGGGCTGAAACATCATGTCTTACACTCTTTGGTCAAAAACAGTGTTTGATTTTCATCCAAGGTTTGATAACTATAGAAGCCAGCGAGATAAATCTAAAGATTAAAGGACAATATCAAGCAGGTTTCAGAAGTAAAATATATTGGCCTTATATTGGACTCATATTGGATATATTGGATGTTAAAATGTTGAGCAAAGTTGCACATTTAGACTTTCTCGTCTCCTATTATGTGCTGCAACTTTCTATGCATGCTATGGTATTTTCACATCTAAGTTATTGTGTTACCTCTCGGTCAAAAGCACCATCTACACCAGTCAAGCCTCTTTTGATGATATACAGCCAAGCAAGTAACATTTTGGACGAGATGCCGAAAAGATGGCATTATTGTTATGTTCTTGCTTTTTAATGAAATATATTGAGTTCTAACCAGTTGTAAAACTCATCTATAAAGGTCTATCTAATCAGGCTCCTCAGTGGCCCTGAGGTTATTCAAGGCCACCTCATGCTCTTTATGTTATCAGTAACACAAAAAGAATCCACAGGAATCAGATTCATTTACGTCAATCCTTATTTGGACAAACTAATGTTTCTGTTCATGGAATCAGTATGTGGAGCTCTTTACCTTCAGAACTCAAACTGGATATAGAAAACAGTTTTAAAAGACGGAACTGATGCATTTAATTGTAATTTAGCTTGCACTATGTGTTACTGTGCTTGTGTTTGTGTTTTTGTACATTTTTTATGTCATGTTCTATGTACTTGTATAGCCCAGTTACTTATTGGCATTGCAAATTAGCCTAGGTTATAAATGCTTCGGTCTGAGGCTATAATCTCGGCTATGTTCCTCTTTCTATATAATAACATTAAATTAATAAATAAAACAAACAAACAGGAAGCAGCGAAAATGTCACCTCCGCAGTGTTTCAAGTAGACACGTTGGTGTAATGAATTTCATAAATCCCAGTGCTAATTACATAAAACTCTAAAGCTTAAGACAGATGGGTTTAGTTAGTGACACAAATGCACCATCACATCATGACTCAGACGTCACTGTAATACTGACAGTACATTTGAATTCATACATTTTATTATTGTAAATGTCTAAATTTGCGTCTATGTCCGACAACTAATAAAGCACCCGAACCAGATGATGTGAAATTACTTTGGTTCGTAACCCTCTTTGTAATTAAATTAACAGACTTGAACCTGTATCGCATCTGGCATGTATCAGCCTGCGCTCTGCAGCCCCCGTGCTCCACCTAGAGGAAGCAGATCTGGAAAAAGAAATAAATAAATAAAAATGAATGCATAAATAAAACCCTGCAGTACTTCATCAGATTTGCTCATTCATAACATTTCACTGCCGAACATCTTTCTGTAGCGACTTAAAGGCTCATGATTGATGTGTAAAACTGCCTTTATATTCACAGGAGCACTATTTTACTTGACTGCATTTTGTGGATTTTTAAGAACCAAAAACCAATAAAATATATAGGTTTTTATTATGTGGCCCTTCATTTTGGGCTTCTGAATCCAATATATGATAATGTAAAAGCACCACTCCAGCCAAAAAAAGCCACAAGTATCATAATGGAACTTTCTTTTCAATGTACCAGGGCAGAGGACAAAAATGGCAACAGAAAAAAATTAAATGCTTATAAATAAACATTGTGATTCATACAAAGACAAATTCAGATGTATGTGTATAGGTCCTTGGAGATATTACAGCAAGACTTTAGTTACTAAGAGACCATTTAAAAGCCAAGGTTTTGAAACGGAGAAGATCCAAAGTGTATTTGAAAGGTTAAAAAAAATATATAGATATATATTTATATATGTATAATATATATAATCAAAAGAGCAAGGAAACAAAATCACAAAGCATGGTTAATGGGGAAAAAAGTATGATGCATACAGACCTTGGAGATATTATGGAAATTATTGAAGGATATGATTCCAAGAGATGAATATGGAAGCAGTAAACGATGTAGATATAAAAGGGATGATGAAATGGGAAAAGAGAGAATGAAGTGTGATGCATAGGGTCCGCAGAGACGACATTCAGACTGGGGTTATTCAGGAATGCTTTAAAGGTAAGACCTGGAGGTGAAGCGACGTGAATGCAAAATGCTAAGTGCTAGCTAATACGTAGAGGCCGTTTTCAAAGGGAAGATGGGAAACACCACAGAATGGAGAGATAAAATAAAGCTTTCAGAGGGTAATGTAGACTCAAAAGCGAGATGGAGATCGGAGACAATGAAGCAGGAAGAGTGGCTATTGAGAGATGGTAGAGGAAAAGGGAGGGGACAAAGAAAAGAATTAAAGGAGTGTGGGTGATGCTGTTGCCCTCCATTCCTCATCTGTTCACTTTCTCGTGCATTCATTTTTTTAGTTTTTGCTGAATAATCTGCTTCAGTGTAAGTATAGGTGTATACTTCTTTATGTGTGCATCTTATCTGTATGAGTGTGGGTGTGGGGCTATCTCGGTGCATGTTAGATGAAAGTGTTGTGTGGTGTTTACGCTAGCCAGAGTCATGCCGTGAACAATAAGAATCCTTGATCATACATCAAAGACTCCACATTGACACACACTTACACTCCTGTCTACACATTACACACACATGCACACTGACTCAGAAGAAGGGGTGAGGAAATTTAAACATCATTTCATTCTGTTATTATGAATACACACACCGAGAATGAATAGACAGTCACTTTTTTAAGTCGCATATGCACACAGACCGAAAACATCCAGCCCCATACGCGGTGATTTATCAGCAAACACCAACAAAAAAACCTCAAGGAACATTAGTTTTATTTCCTCTGTAGACTTTAAGGACTTTAGGGTTGTGAAATCCAGCAGTATAGCTGCTTTAAACATACACAGCGTGCTTTTATTTACTAATATAGCTGCTCTGGGATCAGTTTAATGTGTACAGAGGAAAGCTCAAGGGAGTTTATGTTTTCAAAATGTAAAAATAACTTCCTCTGAGATTTCTGGAGGTTTTGAGGAGTCATTCAATTAAAGTTAGCCTCACATACAGTAGTTTTGTCAGCATAAAACCTAAACAACGGTTGCACAAAGATGAAAAAGCTTGTAGAGCAGCAGAGAACTGAAATATGAGGTGATGATTCTATGTAAGGTTAGAAAAGAATTAGAAGACACATATAAAGGGGAACAGGGGAAAAAAAACTAAGCAGCTCTGTAAGTTTGTGTTTTTTATTATTGTTTAATGTATTTCTGTGAAATGGTTTAAGCAGGGAAATGTTATTGCACAAACATTGCAGATATTAAAAAGTCAAAAATGAGTAGAAAATCCAAAGGGTGAAGGTAAATAATACCATGTATATATATAACTGAGAATCTGGACAAACAGATGTTTCATCCACATGGAAACTCTGGTTTAGGTCACTGAAAATTAGTATTTCCAACAATTCTGACCAAACTAGAGATTATGGAAAACATGTGTGTGCATATTGGGAAAGTGAGGGTTTTAGGCTCCAACACACTGTATGTGACAAAAAATGCATCAACGTCGTGTGTATGACCTTTGTTTATCCTTATAAACCCATGACAGCGCTCTACTGTGAATCTATGCAGGCTTGTGTAGATGAAACTCTTTGAACTCTTATGTGTACAATTTTATTATTAAAAATGGAAGTGGGGAAGTACCCATTCTTATAAATACCCATATACGTGTATGTACATATGGCCTCAGTTTGCTTTACACGGCCTTTATCAGGGTACACAAAAATCAGGGTTTGGCTTGTACCTCTGTTTTCGGCCACAGTTCGTGATACAGTAAAATGCAGATAAATTAACAACATATGTCAAATGCAAAAACCTTTGTATCTTTTCATTTATTTTGAACACAGAGTAGTGTAATTTGCTATTTTCCAATACATACTACAGCCTATAGATCATGTCAGAGTGGACTTTAGGCTCATTCGCAGCTGCCCACATACACTGGTGGCAGAAAGAAATGGGAGACAATGGACGAGATACACAAAATAAGGACGGGACAAATGCAAGTACATGACACCCTTAAATACCTCTTCTGTTGTTACTTCACATATGACATACCACTGGTGTTATTATGATGGCGATGTAATGAATTTCTAATGGTGACAATTTTGTAGTGGTTGGTCAGCTTTATGTACAGACAACAGCGAAGATAAATCCTTCAAAAATGTTCAGCAGAGCACAAAATATCAACTGAAAATGAATAAACTCGATCGTCAGCAGCTGAAGGTTAAAACAAAGGTTAAACTGGCTGAAGTGCTGATAAATAATCTGATTTAGTAGAGCTGGAGGGCATTAAATTCAGAAGTTCCCAGTCAAGGTGTACTTTGTCTTTTGTTGTTACTGATAAATCTTAACCGCTTTTGTTATCATCATTGTTGCCTCTGTATTTTTTTTTTTCTTTTACTTTGACAAAATCCCTTCTATGAATTACACTGGCAGGTGAAATCTTCTGGCTACTGTGACCTGGTGACAAATGAATTAGTTACATTCCCTTGACAGAAATGAGGCACATTTCAGTCACTCTAACAAGGTCTGGTCACTGTCGACGTTGCCCACTGAGCTACTGACCCTTGGCTATGAAATTTAATTAACAGAAAAATGGAATGAGGATTTTTAGAGCCATGCACTGTGTTTGGTGGAAATGTGTGTGTGTGTGTGTGTGTGTGTGTGAGGGTGTGTGTGTGTGTGTGTGTGTGTGTGTTGTGTCCCTGGTCTAATCCTGGTGATTCACTTGTCAACAGTACATGCCAGCAGCAGATGCTTGGGGCTAAAACTCTCCTTTCCACCTACAGACGGGTGACAAATTAAAGGAAAAACCTGAAGGGAGTCATCTCTCCCAGGCTGACAGTGTCCACATCCAGTATTAGGGGTAATGATGTGAATTATATTCTATGGCACTCATGCTCACTACATCTCCACTCGATTAAAAAGCCTATGGGGGATTTGAGACGGACATACTGTGTAAGATGGCGTTCTCTTTGACCGTCAACAAATCAACCAAATGCAGGAATATTACTGGTACCAACTGTATGTGATTAGCGGACAGGGGAACCCATGGGTGACTGAGCTGCCATTTTAAAGCCAGTAATTTGGGATTTGTCCATCACCATGTTAGATTTTGGAACCATATTCAGACCAAAGGGGTGGACATGGGAGAGCTAATACTAAACAACAGCCTACGAATTTAGTAAAACTGTAAACGAAAGGCATTGTGAAATAAGTCATTTTAGAGTCTAGTTAGTGGGAACCAGTAAAAACCCTGGGTCTTTTTGTTTCCAGACAGAAGTATTTCACAAAACAATGGAGTAGCTGATAGCAGAAGTTTCATTCATATAAAACCAAGTTACAACAAGTTAATGCGTCATAATACAACCTTTATTTTTTATTTTCTTTGTCTCATTCGGTGAGTTTTAGTGATAGAGAAATAATACTGTTGGATTTTCTTAATGTTAGCTTAGCGGTGCAAAGTTTGTCACATTGGTCTTTTGTTTTATGAAATTATTCATGACATGTGGATTTTTGCCCATTTAAGTGCTTGTTTGAAATGTGTTCTGTTTTCCAAATATTGTTTTTGTTAAACTTTTAAGCTGATACTCTGGTTATGTGGATGTATAGAATGTGTGTATTTGTTAGAAGCATCACGTAACATTATAGTGGCAACACAAATGGAATTGCAGCCGTATTTAAGAGGCTACCCACAACTACAGCCGGGTTGTCTGACAGGAAAAAAATGTGTTTTATTAAATAAACAGAAACACCTAATGTCCGACTGGCAGGCAAGCGAGCTGTCATACAGACCTGTCAATCAAAGCCTCACACTGCAGGCATCGAAACCTTTTTAGTCGCCAAGATCCACTTCGTCAGGTATTACAGATTCCACGTAAATTGAACAAAACTGCCATGAAACCTGGAAAAAATGGCTGACTTAATGTTTTAAAGAGCAGTTCAATGTCAGTCTATGGGAGTCAGAGGTTTTCAGAAATAACCCCAGTGGCCATCAGTGGTATTACAACTTTAATATTTCTCTGCATTGGATCCCTTGTGCAGATGTAGTTTGCCCCTATTGACCATTGCTTGAAAAACTTCTATCCAGTAGAGATAACTTATGTGTTTGGGGCTTTTAATTTGTTAACAGTTTGTACATGCCAACTATAACCAGAAAAAAAAAAGCCATTTGTCCATATTGCTAATGGTGTTTTAGATTTTGTCATTTCCTGGAAAATTATAAAAGAAAGTATTGACGACCGAATGGCTCCATTTTCTGAACTACTTGTTCCTTATGAGGATTGTGGGGGTGCCAGAGCCTGTCCAGGGTAGGTTTGTGCAAATGTTATATTTTATAGCTTTAACATACAGTACATAATGGAACACTTGACTCCAATGACACATTATCATCACACTGGAAGTTGATTAACAATCATAACAAGCGGGTGGATTCAGCTGAAAATAATACTGCAGCTGAAAAACAGCTCTTCTCTTTTTGCATGCACTGTACTCTGTAAGGAGCACATAAGGAGAGTCAAAACAAAAATCATCCCCCCGCTGAGACACTGAAATCCCAGGTAGCACAATTTAAAGCCCCAAAAAGACAGAGCCACCGGGTCTGCAGCTCTGAAGGTGCACCGGTGAAGCATCTGCCATGCCCAGCTGAATGCTCACAAAGCCCTATTCAGTAAAGGTACGAGATCAGGAACAATGCTGGTGGCTTTCAGATGAACTTGTGGCTAAATATCGTTGCGTTGTCTTGATTCAGTCGATGGGCGTGTTCCACCTGGATTCTGGCAAAACCTCAATGACTGAAGACACTGCAGATTGAAGCTGGAGTGCGGTCTCGACCAAGATGTTCTTTTATTTTATAAAACATAAAGAACTACATTATATTTGATATTCTTTTTTAAAATAAATTCTTAGAAAAGTCTTAAACTCTAGTTAATAATCAAATCAGCTGTTTAAATAAAGAACAATTACATAACCGTGCTCAACGCCACAACATTGAACCCAGAACAAGTATTCAGCTCAAAAGAACCCGATTCACAACATTTAACAACAGTCCTTCACATACACCCACTCATGTCAGCACTTGTACAAAAGACCCCATGTAATAATTTGTGATGCTATGGTGGCACTACATTATTATGAAACTGTGCTTACATCTCACATAGAAAAAGACAGGAAAGCACGGTTTAGGCTGGATTAAGGATATATTTATATGGAAACGTTGTTGAATTGCGCATGCAGGATAAATAGAGTCAAACTGAACTCAGCATATTGCCATATGTTTTTTTTTTAAACTAGTGCAACATGTCTGAATATACTGCTTTCCTCTGCCCAGAAATTTAACGATAATTATACTACTACTACTACTACTACTAATAATAATAATAATAATAAAAGTCAGTAATTAATGTATCATAACAGTGTTTTACTCCACACTTGAAATAGCCTCCATTGTTGAAAGAAAGTTGATTGCCAGGCGTTTATGGTATAAATTCACAATAAGAACAGATAATTCTTCACTTATTACTTGTGTACATCCTTTAAATCTGCCATTATTATTATTGTTATTATTATTATTATTATTATTATTATTATTATTATTATTATTATTATTATTATTATTATTATTATTGTTATTGTTTATTCCTGTTCCTCTTTTTCTGTTTCCATAATGATTTTGTCAGAAACGTAATGTGCTGCAGAAGATAAGGGACAGACCGGTTTTGTGTGGGCTACAAGCACAATTGATTCTAATATATTCAGTTTGGTTGTTTTTCAGTCACATGTGGGTGCATGTGCATTGTTTAGATGAGCCTGAAAGCTGCTGTTTTTCCGAGTTGCTTGTAATTATTCTTCCCTGTTGTTTCTTTACGTGACATGTTTCACATAAAAACATCAAAAGTTTCTCTCCAGTGCACTCGCCTCTTACATTCCTTCAACGTGCCTTCTCACCGCGCTCGCTCGCTTCCTTCCTCAAACGTTTCCCCTCCGCTGTTTCATTTTCTATTTTGCATTCTCATCCTCTCATTGTCAATTTCCATGTCCTGCTTCCAGTTCAGAAAAAAATGTGTTTTCTTATACACTGTTTTCCTTGTGTGGATTACATGGGCTGAGTCTCCTGTTGTCATTTGTGCCTCCTGTTCTTCTACCCGTCCTTTCATTCTGTTCCTCCCTCTATCCCCGGCTTCCTCCAGCCGTCCTTCACCCTCTGCTGAAAGATGGATGGATGGAACAAAGTGCTTAATGAATCAATGAATGATTTTAAATATGTGTGTGTGTGAGACAGAAACTGAAAAAAAGAAAATGGAAAAAGAAGAGAGTGCAGTCACGTATGTGTGTGTTTCTCGTTGCAGTGTGTCGGTGTGTCATGGGCACGTGTTACAGAGTAGTGAATGATTGTGTCTGTCATTTAGCCCACGATGGCTTGTCACACTGTCAAACTTATTCCATTTAACAACTGAGCATGAACGAGCATGGCTTTGTGTGTGTGTGTGTGTGTGTGTGTGTGTGGGTGTGCGTGTGTGTGTGCCTACACAGGTATGCATGTGTGAAACGGGATATGGGTTCACCAAGCGTAGAAATGGTTTTCTCTGGACTGAACACTATTTAAATGGAAACACTGTAAAACGTTATAAAACGTTGTAAAATACTGTAAAACCGAGGTGCATTCAACATCAAATTGTTGCACGGTTCAGGCTCATGCCATAAATCTACAGAGATGATCTTGACTGCTGCAAGGTACACACATCCATCCACACGAACATATCCAAAGGTACAGTATATGTGTGGAATGATTATTGCACAAATGCATAAATATGCTGATTCATTGTGTTATGTTGTGGTAACACATGCACACACAGTTGCTGATACATGCTGATCTTTTGTTTTATGATGTGGAATGCATTCACTGTGCTGTAGCTGTATCGAGATGATTAATAGTCTCTGGTCTGTTGGATAATGAACTATAATATATATTATCATCTAGCTAGGATTAATATCTGTGTGTGTTTGTACATGCATGTGTGTGTGTCCCATTGTTTAAGGTCACAAAGTGTTATTCAGCTCTCCTGGATGTAATTCAGTGTAGCATTATTGGATATATTGTTGATCAGTTCAGTGTAACTCATTCAGATCTGTAAACTTGCATATGTTTCTAATGGAAATGGATTATTTTAAAACAGATTTGTATTTTAAGGACAATGTCAGTCTCATAATTGGCAGAATCCCATGTGTTCTGCATCTATGTGTTAAATTTCTATATTCAGCTGCATTCCAGACTGATCAATTCATGTAAGATGTTACTCTGTAAATATATGGAGTCACACACATTCGGTTAGTGTGAGGTGGAGATATGATATTGGAAATAATGACTGTACAGGACTTTTATGTAATGTTTTTTAAATCAAAACTACACGGATTCACTTTATGTTATTGATATAACACAAAATGCCATTCTTTTCAATAATCTTAATAATAAAATCCTACTTATCTTATCTTATCTTATCTTATCTTATCTTATCTTATCTTATCTTATCTTATCTTATCTTATCTTATCTTATCAACTGAGACTGGGAAAGAAAATGTTTGTGTCCATATCTCATTTTCATTGTACAATAAGAACTCACAAAGAAAACGTGGAATCACAACACGTACAGTCTTGATCATATTGCCTTTTACTGTAGTCGAAGTTACACACACACTGACATGAAGGCATCTCTAGCCTTCTGTTAAAATGGAAATGTGGTTTATATGTGATCCCTTAAAACACACTGAATGTAGACGTAAGACCTTGTTGTTTCAGATTTCGACCATATTTCTGATGTTTATGTGTTACAGTGGCATTACACTAAAGCAGCCACTGAGTACACTATACACCCTTAAACACAGTCGCCCATTTATCTCAGTCCATGGCTACCTGCGTGTCTTAGTACTATATATGTGTGTTTCTGCGTGTAAATTTATATTTTATATTCGCTGTGTGTGTTGTTTTTTCGTTTGCATTGCACTGTGTGTGTGTTCAACCACAGAAAGCCCTAAAGAGGCTGTTTATTTCCCCAAACAGAACATGTATTGATCCAGAACACATGAAACGCCCACAAACCCACACTCAGTTCAACACACACATGCATTGTGTACACGGCTGTACGTGACATTTCTATCTCTTACTTTATCGCTCGCTCTCCTACACACACACACAACAAATGAAATGCACAAACCGAGCTGAGATGAGCAGTGTTAGAGTTGAAATATGGGGGCTTATCGGGGCTTACATTGTTTTTATGGTTAACTCCCACAGAGGAACACACATACATGCACAGGCAGGTGGGCAGGAACAACAGGAAAGCTGGGGATAAGCTGAGACACCCCGCCCTTTAACCACCCCTTCCTCTGCTACACACACAGATACACACACATGTGCACACAGTTACACACAGGTGTAGTCAAGCAGCTGGTCTGCCTACATCAAAGTAACTTCCCAGCATTCGAGAACCAGAAGAGAGCATAACCAGAAGCAAATATCAACTTCAGCCTTTTCATTCGAGCTACAAACGATGCAGTTAATTTTTTAAAAGACTGTTGATGCTGTATTACATCTCGAAGAAGTGTTGGGCACAATAGTTAGTGTGTGGCCAGGTTATTATCATATACAGTAGTTATTGGTCCCTAGTTTGTTTATAAATGTATAAATGAAAGTTTTTTTTTTCTTGCCAAGTCATTTGATAGAAATTAAAATACTATTGTTCATTTTGGATCAATTTACGCAAGCTCAGAGGTTGCAGATAGTTTTCTGCAGTATGAGCAACAGGAAATTCTGCACGCTGACTCACTACCATCTATCACAGTGAAACTTCACTTGTTCCAAAACCATAATATATCTTGTTGTTTTTTTTTTTTTTGTACTCAAATTTCCCATCGGGTGGGCCAACGTGCTGGTTAGAGTCTTCCATCTTTATCGGTTGATTCTGCTGCCTGTCACTACCGGATCAACTGCCTATTTGCTCATGTGCAACGGTCACTCTACTTGGACAAACTGCCCGAAATGTGTTGCCAGAGACATTCAGAGTCATTCTGCGCTGCACATGGGTTAATTGCGTTAAAATTTTTAATCAGATTAATCATGATGATGGATTAATCCACGTGTTAATTTTGACATTCCTACTCTGAATATTATCATTGTTCTACATGTGTTAAAGTCCCATTTAAACCTTGAATCTGTCTGTTACTGATCACAGAAGTCACATTATTCATTTGTTGTATTGTAACTGTTTACATAGACATGAAAACTCACACTGTGTTCTTGGTGTCCTTCAGGTATTTGTTTCTCCTAGATAGTTAATGAGCCACATTTGGGTCTCAGACACAAAGTGTGGCTCATTAACTTTCGAGGAACAAGAACCTGCAAGACACCTGCCCTTGACAAACAGGGCTTGACACCCTTTACCATGAATGTCTGGGCTTCACACCACTATTTACATCATGTTTTCTCACTTAAGGAGAAATATTAAATCACAGGCTTTGCCATCAGCACATGTCAGTTTACATGTTAAGCTTTGATCATGCTAGATCTTCACTAGCAGGTGAATGTTTGACTAAAATAGAAAAAAAAACTATTCTCTTAGTGTCTGTTCAATGATTTAGTCTCATTTACAGACACATTTATTCTGTTCCTGTTGTTGGTGTCAAAGATTTCTAGTGCAACTCAAAAACTCACCATGTGCACCGTCATATCATGACTCCTAAATATACAGACTACTGTAACCTTGTAAACACTTTACATACATAAAATTATTAAATATACAAATAATATGATGCATCCATGGTGCGTTTCTATGAAAAGGTCTGTTTGTCAGTTGGTACGTCCATTGGTTGGACACACATTATCTGTGGAATGGCTCAACAGAATGTTGAAGAATTTAACACAATCATTCACTCGGACACAATGATGAAGTGCAGTGATTTTTGTGGTCAAAGGTCAAGGTCACTGTTACTACATGTCCATCTGTTCTTATGAACACTATATCTCAGGGATGTCTCAAGGGGCATTTTTTCATTTGACACAAATGTTCATTTAGTGACAAGAATGAGGTGATTGCATTTTGGTAGCCAAAGGTCAAAGGTCAAGGTCACCGACACATTGTAAAACACTTTTTGGGCTATAACTGCTAGTACGTGAAAACACTTCATATACGTTTTGGATGTAAGGATAACGAATGCATCAGATTGTATTCATTATGATTAAGATGATGATGATGTTTATGATTATTATTATTATTGTACACAGTAACACATGTCCAGTGCATGTTGCTCTGCTGTTTTTGCTCAACTTCAGCACAGTGTTCAGTTGTTTCATAAGATGTGTGTTTTTGTTTTTTTTTCTTGTTGTGAAGTCTGACTATCAAACAACTGGCCAACACGCACGGCCTACAACTGTTCTCACATTCATTATGAAGCGCATACAGGGAGCATTGGAGTATTTATTAGTGGTAGCTTTCAACTGAGCAGAAGAAGAAACAATGGGGTTCCTGCTGTGACAATATTACTTGAGTGACAGAATGGCTGCTGGAAAATAAAGGCAATGTTATACACAAGGGATTGCAGGGGAGTTTGAAATTCAGGGACAGCATGCGAATGAGCGAAGGAATATCAGCGAGGGTCATATTACTTCATTTTTCTGGGGAATTATTGTTGGTTCCATTTATTAGCCAGATTGTGTTTCAGGTAGTTTACTGAACAAAGTTTTTTTTAACAACTTTTTCTTTTTTTTGGTGAAAACAACAGTCTTTGTTGTTATTGTTTGGCCATTTGAGAGCAACTATGCTCACCTCCATGTAATGCAGGGCAATATAGTAGATGAAACAGTGTTATTTCCTGTACAATTAGTCATAATACTTCAATTGGCTGAGAATTTAGTATTCGCCACTCGACACACTTCAGAGCACTGTGCAGTTTATTGAGGAGGAACCCTTAACTTCATGTACCTTCTCTCCTTCTTTTACTAATGATTGTAATTATATTCAAAGTACTGTGACATGCTGGGAACACTACCTCCAAGTGAGTAATATTAGAAAAGAAAAACTCATGCCTTTTGTTAGAAGTTTTCATGTTGCTGATTCCCATTTAATTAGGATACATTCATTCATTCATTCATTCATCTTCTGAACTCGCTTTATCCTCACGAGGGTCATGGGGGG
>JAPQRQ010000018.1:36139140-36149647 GCA_037367365.1 Apogon talboti | reverse complement strand
GAGGGTCATGGGGGGGTGGGGGGGTGGAGCCTATCCCAGCTACCTATGGGCGAAGGCGGGGTAAACCATGGATGAGTCGCCAGTTAATCGCATGGCCAACATGTAGAGACAAACACCCAATCACTCTCATATTCACACCTATGGGCAATTTTAAGTTGACCAATTAACCTATCAGTGCATGTGTTTGGATGGTGGGAGGAAGCTGGAGTACCCGGAGAGAACCCACGCAAACACGGGGATAACATGCAAACTCCATACAGAAAGGTCCCTGGTTGGACTCGAACCCAGGACCTGTGAGGTGACGGTGCTATCCACTGCACCACTGTTAATTAGGACACACTTTCCAAATAATATGTGACTAAGATGTTATTAAAATGTGTTTATATAGACTTATGCCTTGTAAGTGTTCATTATTATAATCAATATTAGTAACAGTGAAACGTTGATGATACCAGTAATTGATATAATGGGAGTCACATCAGCAGCTGTTGAAAATACAGACATGACTGTGAACCACAAGTCAGGCAATTAACATCTTTTAGTCTTACAACATTCTCACTGTCTTTACTGATTGCGTAGGCACTTGTTGCAGAATTTGTCTCTGTGCAAAGCTCAGAGAGACTCAACTTTGACTTATTTGTCAAAATGGCACTTTTGCAAAACAAAACAGTACACATACTGTATTCACGTTTCCAATGACATCTCTGAAAGCAGCAGCAACTTGCTGAAATGTTTAAAACATAAAACTGCTGCCTTTGCTATTTTTACTAGTTTTCTCAAACAGGCTTTTGTAAGGGACTGTTCCACTTCAGTACATCCACTCACATTTCAATGAACACAGAAATTGAAAAGCTGTAGAGAACAACATACAGCTTATTGCTCTTGCCATTACAGGTTTTTACAAAAAACAAAAGAAAAAAACAGAGAATAGTAGTGTACTTATTACAGTATGTTGTTCTATACTCACAGAAACGTAAATATTAACAGGGCAATAGTCCGTGAAACTGTGATACAGTATGTCATTGGACTGTAAGGGATGGATTGGATGGTTTTGTTTTTGTTTTTGTTTTTGTTCTAGTGTGGTCACATGATCTAATTTACAGTCAATGTCACAATCCATTAATAGACAACAGAATAACAAAGGTTAAAGGTCAAATCACGTTATTAGCCCCGTTGGGAAATTAGGTCTCTGCATTTTACCTAATACACACACAGTACCTAGCATTAGCATTAGCACTTAGCTAGAGGCTCCCAGGGACCAGCAGGATCAACATGTATATACCTGTTTTTAAGGATGGGGGAAACACAGCGATAACAGAACGCAGAAAGGCTCCGGTCCAACACACAATCGAACCCGTAAACTTGTAGCTGTGAAAGTGCTAACCACCTACGCCATGCAGAACATATCACCCTGATGTTATATTTATCCATCTATAGCCATTTTTGTTATTGTACATGTCTTTTTGGTTGGACTGCAAAGTGCTCATGCAGTTCTTTACCAGTTTCTCACACACTTACTGCATAATTTTCCTCACTCTGTCAACACTCTACACAGTAAGACACAGGACTCAGAATTAAACATCTCAATGAAACCCTTCAGTGATCGCCTGTTAAATTTTTATCACAATTGTATTTTGGAAATAACTTGATTAATATATGCACCATTTGAGTGATTGTTTCAAAGCTGTAAGAGCACACAGACACACATCACACACAGTGGTATTGTCAACTACTTGATCTTTTGTGGGACTTTTTATTTCTGTCATTTTAGAACACTGTGGAAACTTCTTCCAGTTCAGTACATCTAATCACATTTCAAAGAACACAAAAGCAGAAAGGCTTTAAAATAGATATATTTGTGTAGCTTATTTTGTTGTCATTACAGGTTTTTATAAAAGCAAGGAAACATGAAATGAATCTAAAAACAAAAAAAGAAAGTACAATAATCAACACAATATATTACAGTTAACTCACGGATACAAAATAATTACTGTAAGCCAGGGACGTCATTTTAGCTCAGGGGCCACATTCAGCCTAGACAGTAGAAAAGAATAGCCTTGAATAATGACATCTCCAAACTTTTCTCTTTGTTTTAGTGCAAAAAAACCCATTAAATTATGCAAATATTTACATTTACAAACTATCCGGAAAACAAGGACTTAAATAACCTGAAAAACGTACATTTCTTTTGGAAAAATAAGTGCAATTTTAACAATATTATGCCTAAACTTATCATTTATACATGTGCATTCCAGATCGGATCTACAAAGGCACAAAACATTTAGGAACAGGCGGAATATTGTTAAAATTACACTTAATTTTCTTTAGACATTTGAGGCTGTTCATATTTGTTAAGGTTCACATTTTACTGTTAAAGGATAGTTTGGAGATATAAATATTTTCATAATTTAATGTAATTTTTTGCATTAAAACAAAGAAAAAAAATTGAAGTTGTCATTTTTTATAGGCATAATGTAGTTTTTTGTTCACATTAAGTCAAAAAGAATATTTGGAGTCATTATTTATAAGTTATTATGCTATTATTGTACTTGCAAATTCATCCCACGGGCTGGATTGGAACCTTTGGCGGGTCAGTTTTGGCCCGTGGGCCGCATGTTTGACATCTGTGCTGTAAACAGTAGCCACTGGACCTCATCCACATCACCCATCATATTTCAATAATGACTGAACACAGTGTCTAATGTAAGAAACTGTCATGTTTTGTGAGAAATATGGTGCAGAAAGGATTTTTTCAGTTGAACCCAGGGCTGCAGTAGTTAGTCATGATACCGACTTAACATGTTTCATAACTTCTGATCCACTTACTATCAATGCATCAAAATAATTCAGGTAAAATACAATTCCTCAGCTTTTCATTGTCATCAAGTATGACCCATTTGGTCAAAGGCTCTGTAGTGAACACTGGAAACACCATCGTTTTCTACAACACTGACTGACCAGTAAAACCAGTGCAGTTTTAGAAATAACGCTTGTTTTTATGTTCAGTTTATGATATATTTTGCTGAAAGGGTCACTTTTCCTTCAGTTTTCTCCGTTATGGTGTAATAACCTTTTAATTTACTCTGAGCTTTTATTAACATCTATATGATTGGTATAGTTGATATAGATAAATACCTGATTTTCACTAAAAAAAATGTATAATGAAGAGAATGATATTCAATAAACTGATAAATCACATAGGAAAGGTTAAAAATGGAGAAAAATTCACCCCAAAAATTCTCCCAGGTCTGTAAGGGTTAAGTGTTCATGTTAAGTGTGGACGTAATTAGCAAAAACCGCATGTGTTTCAAGGCAATATTTTAATTAACCCATGACAACTGCCTTCCATATAATTTTTCATGACCATGTACAAACAGTAGACTTAGTGCACATGTATGTACCTTTATATAAAATTCACAGCACAGAAAAATATCACCTCCTGTCTGTGTGTTTCTACTATCAACAACACATTATATCCAACTCTGATAACCCCAGAAAAGATTCCCTTTGACATATAATGTTGAATTTCTACTGCATAGTTTCCCTCAGAGCCATGATGCAACCGCTTACACTTAAAAATACCAATAATACCTGTGCATCTGTGTGTGAGTCTAGGTGCGTGTGTCAGTCTGATGATATATGGGAATAGTTGTGACATCGAATTTACCCACGATTCTATGCAGCCCAGGAGACCATGAACTGTCACCTCCCAAAGAAATTGACTGTTCTGCACACATACACACACATATCTACACACCTACTATATACAAACACACAGACGGATGTATGAGTGCATAAGTCAGACAGGTAAATATGTGTCTGCTCATACACTAGTTGACGCAGACCTGTCCAAAAAGATATACAGATAGACACACAACACAACTAACACAACACCACATACACACACAAGGCAAATGGATGCATACATGCATACACATACACACACACACGCAAAACACACAAGCCCATCCATCCATTTTTTATAGTGAGTTGACAGATGTAAATGTGCCCAGAGGACAGCAAGACTAAATGAAGATGCATTAGTCCTACGTGTGTGTGTGTGTGTGTGTGTGTGTGTGTGTGGTAGAGAGAGAGAAGTGCAACAAGAAGGACAGGAATGATAAATGTCTTTTTAAACAACAAAGCAATAAACACTTGGCTTCTGTCTTTTGTTTCACCTGTGTTCTGTTCGATTCCTTTATGTTTATGGCCTTTATGAATGTGTGACATTTACAGTGGGTCATATATTAGCTCCATAAACTTTACCCTACTACGCATAATTAGTTACTCGCATGTCGTTTCTGACCTGTACTCTATCGTCATATTATTTTTCTTCTTTTCACATATTACAGAAAATAAGGATGCTGCAATTAGGCTTTTCCATTAGTAAATAATTGTTCTTACCAAGGATCCGTCACTCCATCTGTCATTCCTTTCTTGTTTCCCTATCTCTGTCTTTATGTTATATATTTTTTAACCTTTTAATTTACTCTGAGCTTTTACTAACTTCTACATGATCAATGTAGTGAATATAGATAAATACTTATATATTTACTTATATATTTATATAATAAATACTTATATTTATTTACTGTTAAATCATGCCAAAAACTGTGAAGCTCTTAAAAAAATTTAAGTATTCATAGCAAAATGAAAATATTGCAATTCAAATGTAAGTTCTGCTCTGTTAAAAAACTAATATAATAATAACAAATTCTAAGATGATGTGAAGTAGAAAATAAAATAATCAATAAATCACTATTGAGTCACGTGTTGTGTGTTTCAAAGCTCAGAGAAGCTTGGGGACATTGTGGAAGTGTTTGTTAGTTAGACAAATACAATGATGAAAAAAATGCAACAAGATTCATATAATTTTAATATAGAATTATAGAATGAGATAACAACATGGACATGATTTAAAAGACAAAAAAAACAAAGCAAAAAAAAAAGCTTAAAATGAGAAAATAGCATGAAACATAAAAGATGGAAAAGACAAAAGACATAAAAGATGTAAAAAGATTAAAGTGATACAAAAGACAAAACCATTTCAAAGATGCAACAAGAATGAAATGTGAAAGATTCAAAAAGTAAAATAAAACCCATTAAAACAAGACTTTTCAGATAAGATTATTCAGGAAAAAGATAGATCCATTACATATATTTTTCCAGACTCCTTATTCCTCTTCTTTTTGGGTCTTGAGCTGAAAAAGTTTGTGAATCACTGAAATAGGCCATTTTCAGTATGAGTCAAAAAGCACTGTTTTGTGTTGGGTACATTATAAATAAGTAAAAAACTAAAATAATATAGCGTACCAAATGCAGATACTCATGGCTGTTTTCTCTGTTTTTCAACCACTGTGTATGTGCAGAAGGCAGGTGATGTGATTTCCTTCATGTATTTTTTGCTCTTTCTGACACAGAGTAGCCCCCGGGCTGTCCACTCCTACTATGGAAACTCATGGCCAGGTCAGCGTTGTCATAGCGATGATGACAGAAAGGAAAAAGATAGCAGAGGATGTGTTGGCAGCGCTCTTATAGGAGGAGAAAGAGAGGGAGCTGGAGTGATGAGGGAGCCTGGGAGTGAAAGGGGTTTGAGGTAGTTTGCGTTTTTCTGGCTGGATGAGATGCTTTTTATCTGCCACCACTTCTTTCCTCAGGACGGGCTGTCACAGCGAGGTGTGGGGCGCTCCGCCGTTATTATAGGAGGGGTTCACTGAGCCGTAAGCAAAGTTTATTGTATAGAAAAATAGACAGAAAGCAGAACAATCAACAGACGGAGTGACTGACATTTTGTTTGCTGACTGGGTATTTTCCCTCTTTGTTCGTGCTCATTTCTGTGATGCACTTACAATTTCATTTCAATAATGCATTTTAAGCAGAAATTACGCTGCTGCTTCACTGGCTGTCTTCATATTAAACAGATAATTCGGGCCTCCAGTACATTACGAATTAGTCAGGGGTTCAAGCACAAAGCTATTTTTAGCCTCATAAACTTTATATATAATAATGAAAAATGTTAGATTAAGTCATACATAGAAATGATGGGTTTACAATTTTTGCAAGTCAAAACACACTTTATACCAATACTACTATGCATTACATTATACACTTGAATTAACTGAATTTGCATTCATTTATTTATGCATCTAAAGCTTAGTCCAAAGATTATAATGGAAAGTTAAATGACTTAAAAATAAAATCGAAAACAAGGGTCTTAGGTCCTTCATAAGCATTAACCAGCTGTAAATCTTTTAGTCATTACAGATGCTGCAATGATTTAAAAACATAGAAAAATACATAAAATATGTTTTGGAGTTTTTATTATGCAGAGTGTCTCATTAAAGTGTTGTAGATTTCAGTTTTGGGACATAAAATTATCATTATGGAAAATAATTGCACATATTTACACATCCAGTGTGAAGTGTCCCAGATCAAAAATGTACATATGTAAATAGTACTGTAGTGAAGACGTTCCTTTTAAGAGCAAATTACTGTGGATGTGTTCTGTGTTGTGTTGTATTGAGCTGTGTTAAGTTGTGTTGTGCTCCACTGCATTGTGGTGTTCTCTATTGTGTTGTGTTTTGTTTTGCTGCTGTGCATTGTGCTTTTCTGTGTGTTGCGTTTTGTTCTGCTGTGTTGTGCTGTGCTGTGTTGCATCGGGTTGATTTATGTTGCGTGAGTTGTGTTGTGTTTTGTTTTGTTGTGCTGCTTTGTGTTGTGTTGCCCTCAGTTGTGTTGTGATGTACAGAGGCAGACGGACGTTTCCTCTGTTTGTCCCCTGTAGCACTATGTAGCCTTAGGCCCAGCCACTGTTTCCATAGCAACCACTGACCAGAATCACATTTTCCAACAAGTGTCATTTGTAGACGATCATCGATCATTACTTTAAAAGCAGAAAACTTGATTAAAATACAGTTCAAATGAGTCGAACCCCTGTTAGCATAGAAATGGTAATAAGAAACAGAGGCTAAAGGTGGGAACTGAAAAACTGGATTCAGTCATTTTTAAGAAAGCATGTGTATGGAGATTTAGAACAGTATGTGTTTTAATTCAGCACATTATTTTCATTTTTGCGAATAAATGATGCTGGATTTTACGAGGCTAAATGTCAAGTGTGTTGAACGTCTAATTATAATCACATGACACAACAACAAATGCAGTTTTTTGTTACTGGTATCAGCAGAGCTCACACTCTTCAGGAATATGAAGATGCTCTTTTGGTGTTCGTTTACTTTTTTTTCAATTAAGAGAAAATGGGATTAAAAACAAGTGATGTAATAATGAGAAACTTGATTAAAATCTCAAATATGCACATTTTTAAGATGCTTCACATTTAATTTTAGTCATAATCCGAGGTTTTGACCTATAAAGATATCCATTTGCTCATCTGTGGGAATCTCAAGCATTCCCAGTCGAGTGGGAAATTATAAATTGATCCAGAATGTACTTGAAATGCCCGGAGGAATCCTCAAAGTCAGAGCTGCTCAGAAAACCTCAAGGATGCGGCGTCCGCCCTAGATGTCTGGGCCAAAACGCAGAGGAGAAGCAGCCCAACACTGACAACCCAGAGTTATACAATAGCTCCCTCTTCATTACCAAAGTCTGGCACAAAGTCGATATCTGTATTTGCATTTTACTTTAACTTGCAGGTGGTGAGCCCAAAGTGATCCTTTGTCACATTTTTCTTTGTTCCGTCCAGCTGAGACGAGATCACATGTTTGTACCCTCCCAACGGCAGCGAGTCAGGCTGCACAGAAGCAAATTAAAACCAGAGGTGATGTCTTACCCTAACTAAGCACCGTGCTGCATATCTGATATAATTAATCATCAGTCAGTTATTTACAGACGCATTGCGCTAACACTTAAGTGGTAATTATAGGCCCTACACATGTTTATGTCCAGCGCCGGCTCCCTACTGCTAACCTACCGCTGAGACTCTTCAACTAGTCTTCATGTGAATATTTATCCTCACATTAAAAGGCTTGCTCGGTTCATCTTTTTTTTTTTTCCATCTTTGAAATGTCTTAAAACTAAATATTTTCACAAGCAGACTTCAGTCACATCACATTCATGCTCATCTACAGTAGTGGACTTTAGATATGGGAAATTGTGCGGATTGTAAATCCCCTCGAGGCGAATGTGTGATTTATGATGTCGGGCGATAAAATTGCATTTAACGATAGAAACACATTCACATGTAATAACGCATAAACACAAAGCAGGTAAAGAGGACAAGATGGTAGTTACTGACACAGACTAAATATCCCAGGCGGAGACTAATTTGGGTTTCTGTGGGTTTTTTTCCTCCACTTTTTATTACAGTTTTGGGGAATTATTTACACATTCAAGACCACTGTTTTGCAACACACACACTGCAAAATGCTACACACTGGTTCTTACATTAGACGCTTTGCTCAAACATAGAAGCTCTTGTGATTATTAAAAACCTCTTATACTGAAGATGCAACATTTACCTTTAAAATGAATGAAAAAGCACCTAAAATGTACTACATGAACAAAGTCAGTGTGAGCCTTAAGACTATTAATAGAACTCATGTTAGCTCAGGATGTCATCTCTTATAAGCTGAATAAAGTGAGGTGATCAAACACTAATACTTTATTTCTTACAGTGCAATTTTTCTTTACCATTGTAGTCAGACTTTAGTATCAAACACACTATTTGTGCATCCTTACAAAGTCTTAACCCTTAAAGACCCAAACAGCCGCTGACAACCAAAACCACCTACTGATCTGAACTGTTTAATACCTGTTGATCCACTTATCCTGTCAATACATGTATATAATTGGTGTAAAATGCAGTGTGTCATCTTTTCATGGTCATCAGATATGGACGTTCAGAGGCTCTGTAGTTACCGTGGAAACACTGTCATCTTCTACAACACTGATTCACCAGTAAAACCCATGGAGTTGGATCAATGACAGTGGATGGACACACTTGGTTTATGTTCAGTTAATGATAGATTTTGCTGAAAAAGTCACTTTTTCTTCAGTTGTCTCTGTTTCTGATATAATAACCCTCAACTTTATTCTGAGCTTTTATGAACATCTACATGATCAGTGAATTAAATAGAGGAAAATACCTAATTTTTACTTTAAAAACACAAAATACAAAGGATAATATTATAATAAATGGTGAAAAATCCCTTAAGAAAAGTTAAATATGGAAAAAAAACAATTTTGGAACTGCCACAGAAGTAGCCCTGAGTCTTTATGGGTTAAATGTGATATTCATAAATTAAGGCCTTAATAATCTTTAAAATTGATGATTAATCATTAAATCTGACTCTCAAAAGTCTTAAAATTCCACAGACACAATAAATGACAGTTCTATATTTGCTTTGGGAGTCTTTGTGAAAAAATTGTCAGATTTGTGATTATTTTTTAACATTGTATCATAACAGAGATGGGATGAATGGAGCCACTAGCCATTATTCATCAGTGGAAAGTTCATGTATGAGCTTTAGCAGCTTTAATGTTAAATGGATTGAAACATAGTTAACACAGGCCTGTTGTTCTGTTTTTGAGAATGTAAAGTCTTAAATTAAACCAAATATGCCATGAAAAATGTCTAAAAAGTCATACATTTGGCTTCCTCAATCCCGTCAATACCCTGATTTTACTTTTCTTTGTTTTGTTGTTGCTGCAAAGACCCACAAGGTTAAAATCAAGTGTGACTTTACTTTTGTGTTCATTGAAATATGAGTAGAAGCGTAAAAGTCAAAGTACTAAAGACACCCGTTTTATATGTTTTATATGAGGTCTAGTGTCAGGTCAGTGTGTTGTTGCAGCTTTGAAAGAGTCATTCAGGAGGGCTATGTGTGGATCCTTTGTTGCCAAAGTGGCATTTTGATTGAAGAGTTTCTTTTTGACAGTAAAGCCTTTATTTTTTTTTTTTTTGTCTCCTGGTGTTGTGTCCTGTCAGGTAGCATTGACACAATGACCAAAATTCAGTCACAAGTGTGTAAGCAACTGGCAAAAACTGTAACAACTCACAAACTTCAATCCACCTGGTGAGAAGCCGCAAGAATTAAAATCAAGTACTCTGTCTGTGTCAGTGCAGCGACTGAATAGGTACAATGGAGACCTTGACTTCTGAAATAGTGAAAAGCACCCTTGCTCTGGACTGTGTGATTAACAATGAAGAAGAGAGAGCAGCGCTGAGGTGGCACAGCTCTTCTACAGGGACTGTGGAGGACGGAAAGCGAAGGGATTGAAGTCTCAAGCATGAATCCCCCAAAGCTTCAATTTAACAGGTTCTGTCTTAAAGTAATTATGGTCTTTTGCTGCAATTTGGTTATAATTGTGAGACAATGTCCTCAGGCCTGGAAAGGTTTAGATTAGTTACTTTACTAACTTGCATAAATGGATAGACAGACAGACAGATGGATAGATGGATAGATGGATAGATGGATAGATAGATAGATAGATAGATAGATAGATAGACAGACAGACAGACAGACAGACAGACAGACAGACAGATAGATAG
>JAPQRQ010000018.1:36097434-36134068 GCA_037367365.1 Apogon talboti | reverse complement strand
ATATAAATTCAGAGAATCAATTTTGTATTTCACCAGCTCAAGTCCTGATTTAAGCTGAAAAGGTAAAAAAAAAAAAACAAACAAACTATGATTTATAAAAGTTAACTAGTTTGCTGAAGTTTTAATCGCTCTGAACGATGATTTTTCCCAGACAAATTTCAAATGCTAACATCTGTCCAAATTCCTGTTTGGCAATATGTGCACACGGTCTGACATTTGTTCTGGTTACGCTTGGTTTTAACTTTGCACCCCCCCTGGAAACCAAACAAGAAATTAGTGATTTTTGCCAGGTATGAGCAGCTAGATTTAACAAAACATCTGTTCCAAGTTTGACTTGTGGCAAGTTACATGCTTTGGATGCAGAGAGAGCGGTTCACTGCAGTTATTTTGATTCTGTCAGCTAACTGGGGATCATTTGCCATTAAGAAATGCATGCGTTTTTAAGTAGTGACAGCTGTCGAACAGCTTCACGCAGGTTTTGGAGGTAATGTAAGGTCTTCATGGACATTTAATTTTGCTCATCATTAAAACCGGCTACTGTTAAATCTGTTTTAACAACTTCAGCCTCATGATTATTGTATAAAATTAAGATGAGCAGGGCCACTGTTCCTGGCGGTAGAAACGTCAGAAGCCAACCAGTGGTACATAAGTGTCAGTCGGAAGTTAATTATAGTTAAAGGGGTTATATTATTATAGTTGGAGTGCAACTTTACAAGCTACTGCACCCACACAGGTTCCAGTTATAACAACATGGTCAATTCAGTCATTTATATTCATATTATATTAAGATGTGATTGGCTTTAATTGTGTTTGCCTTTTTCATCCACCTCCCCCACAGATCACCCTGCGGTTTTTAGTGATTTTTCTAATGCAAGAGGCCTACTATATAATTGTTTCTCCTGCATGGGGCCAGCGATTCAATGTCTGATGAATTTTAATTTAATTTGATTTAATTTGATGATTTTGCTCAAGTGAAACACAGTTCTCCCGGAGACTGATGTGTCTAATGTTACAGTTAAAGTAAAAGTTTTCATATTATTTCATAGATTTGTGACTCTACAACTTATTACACTCATGGTATAGTATTGGTTATTGTGATGTTGGCTGTTAAATGCTGTGGAAACCTGAGAATACAACCTTAGAAAGAAAAAAAAAAAGAAAAAAAAACACTATATGTAAATTTGTAAAGAGAATAGAATGAAATGACATAGCTAAAACTGAAAACAGCATGTAATTGTCTATGCACAAGGACTCTGCAAGGCCCTGATAAGTATTAATAATTTTGCAAAAGCTGTCATCAACATCCATCTTGTCTGCTTCACTTCCTTACTCCTTCTGGCTCTTTAACTTCCTTCCCTCATTTGTTCCATCCCTTGTAACACACTCGTCCTTCCTTCCACTCTATCCCCTACCTTTGCTTTTCTATTTGTTCCTTCCTTTCATGCCGATTTCCAAGTTACTGTAATGTCTCAGCCTTGCTTTCATCACCTTATCCTGCCTCCTGTCCTTTCTCACTCCTGCATCACTATAAAACGTTGCCCCGGCTGAGAGTTACCATGGCAACTTGCTGACCTGCCCTCGGACTGTAATGGGCCGGAAGGGACAAACACAACAGAGGAGTAACATCAGTCACTCTCAGTAGACATGTATGCCCACACACACACAAACGGGAAAGCCAATACAAACACAGACGCATCGACAGGGTTAAAGATAAAACAAACACACACACACACACACACACAAACACACAAGCACGCAGCCAACAGTGTCTCAGTTGAACTGCGAACTGGGATTAGCTATTATGGCTACTCCGACTTCCAGAAGTAAAAGTCCTATTCGCTCTCTCTACACTGCACACTGCTGTACGTCGGGTAATTGACAGTTCAAACACCCCACGGCTTGCAGGAAACTCCCTCAGGCCACTGGCTTGGAAAATATCTGGGCCTTTCATAAAAAAAAAAAAAAAAAAAAAAAAAAAAAAAAAAAAAAAAGCTGACATAAAATATAAGCTTAGAAAACTCCCAAGGTGCATTTCAGCAAAATACGTACAATAAGGACTTTTTAATTTACTTGAGGTTTCATCCTCTCCTTATTCTTCATAGCGCTGATAACCTGACGTTTGTGGCGGTGCAGTATTTAAACCCATCCACCAGACCTAACAGATTTTACAGGAATATACTGAAACATAACATAAAACAATAGCTTTTTTTGTCATTGTCCTCACCTTTTTTCTGCTACAGACCATTACCATCATCATCCAAAGACAAAAAAATCAACGGTAGGAGTTTAAAGTTGGAACAACATTTCCAGAAACAGCGAATTGCTCCCACTTTTTACAACTGATGAAGTGTGGTACAAGTTGAAAAATCATTTTCACTTTGGGGTTCAAGTTCAAGACCCCAACCAAAACCAGGTCTGACCTGGCGTTGCTGCTCTTGCAGTGATATGTTTAAAGGAAACTAACCCTTAGTGACTTCAGTTTGCAATCAAGTAAAATGAAAAACAACTGAGTTATTTTGTATGACGTTATTGAAGTCTTTATGCTATTCGGCACAAATTCAAGCGACTCATTTGAACTTTTGAGGCAAAAGGATTCAGCTGAACGGGTTTTGGTGCTACTGATTAAAAACAAGGCAAACAAGTCAAAGCATTGTGTATACATAAACTGTATTACACTCTATCTACATTATAAATTACTGCAGTTGTAGCAAGTCAGTGTAATGCTGAATATTGATGGCACAGTTGAATACAAGCAGGTCGTCATTTGTAAACTGTACCGTTTGTGTAATGAAAATGGTTTAATTATTGTCCGGCAGATACGCCTCTATATTGTGTGGACAAGACTCAGCAATTAGGGCTGCAGTGTTACTCACTGATAGCTAATGCTGCTGCAGAGGGGACAGATGCCTTCATGATCTGAATTCATGACTTTGCTTTTTACAATAGAATTGTCACAGTCTGCCCTATTTCTCTTTCACCTCACCTCACCTCATAAACCTCATCCATTTCACCTGTTGCTCCCAGCTCTCCCCAATCAGCTGGCCAATGAGACAAAGCAGGTCACGGAAGCCAATGGACAGCCAATAGCTGCGTTAGCTCTGCAGGTGCCACAGCTCACAACCGCCCTTTCTCCTGCGTCTCCTCCTGTACCTTCACCGCCTGCTCCCGCGCATCCCAGTGATGCACCGGGGCCCCGGGTGGGAACCCCGGAGCGCTATGGTGAAGACCCTGAAACCTGTGGATACTTCCTGACCAATTGTTCCCCGCTGTTTCAGCTCCAACCCCACACCTTTGGCACAGAGGCAAAGTCGCCTTCACCATCAACCATCTGGCAGGAAGAGCCCGCCTGTGGGGAACCGTGGAATGGGAGAAACAATCTATGGCCTGCTCCTCCTTTTAACTATTCTCACAGGAGCTATATAAGGTGTTTGGCATGGGGGGCCTGTAGTTCAGAGACAGCGTATGGCCTCCTGAGCTTACAGCAGGGGAACCACAGGGAGGCCGACTTCTCCGTAGACTTTTGCACTGCTGCCCGCCACAGTAATTAGGACACTATTGCCCTCTGTGATATCTTCCTCCACAGCCAAAGCCATGTCTCTGCCTCCTCATCGACCCTATGACTGTACCATAGATCTTCTGCCAGGTACGTCGCCCCAAGGGGTCACCTTTATTCATTGTCTGCTCCTGAGAGAAAAGCCATGGAGACCTACATCAACAACTTTCTGGCTGCTGGCATCATCTGCCCTTCATCGCCCCCTGCTGGGGCAGGTTTCTTCTTTGTGGAAAAGCCGGACAAGACTCTGAGACCCTGCACTGATAATTGGGGCCTAATTGACATCACCATCAAGAATCATTACCCACTACCTCTCATGTCATCTGCCTTCGAACAGTTTCAGGGATCCACCATCTTCATGAAGCTAGACCTTCACAATGCTTACCACCTGGTCCGTATCCAAGAGGGAGATGAATGGAAGATGGCATTCAATGCCCCTACAGCCACTACGTGTTTCTCGTGATGCCTTTCGGCCTAACCAACGCCCCAGCTGTCTTCCAGGCCTTGATCAACAATGTTCTAAGGGACATGCTTAATCAATTTGTCCAATTCAACTTCACACTCTCCTACTGCCTTGGGTCCCGTAATGCTAAACTTGCTGCCTTGTCCAGGCAATTCCAGAGGGGAGAGACTCCCGTTGAAGGACCTGCTTCCTGCCTCAAGTCAAGTCCGCCACCAGCCAGGGCCCAGTGCTTGTCCCCCTAATCGTCTCTTTGTTCCCCCCACCTTGAGATCTGAGGTACTACAATGTCATCTGGGTTCCACCTCCAGTCCAATGGGCAGACAGAACGCAAGAACCAGGGTGTCTAAGGTGAAACCAGTCCATGAGAGCCCCTTGTCACCTGCTGTCCCTCTGCCTCCTCGCCTCATTAATAGGGGTCCGGCTTTCTCCGTGCGACACTTAATCCATTCCCATCAGCATGGGAGGGGACTTCAATACTTGGTTGACTGGGAGGGTTATATTCCAGAAGAGAGGTCCTGGGTTCCTGCTCACCACATCCTTGACCCAGACCTCATAACAGACTTTCACTGGCACCACCCCAACCAGCCCTCCAGAGCTCCTGGACCATGTAGGGGTCCCTGCCAAACGGTTCACACCTCTTCCCTGCCTCCTCTTCCTGAGGGGGGGTTCATCAGCCGAAGAACTATCCTGCAGCACGGGCTCCGCCCATCCTAGCTCGTTGAACCTCCCTGTTGAGGAGATGGACTGGTCCAGCTCTGAACTTGATTGTTTCCTCCTGTTTCTTTGTTCCTGTTGCCAATCTTGCCTGTTTTGACCACTTCTCTTTGCCTCAGCCCTGGTAACCCAACCCGCTTTTCTGTCTATGACCATAAAATCAGTGTTTTTGGATTTTTCTGGTTTTCGACTGCCTGTCCCAACCACTTCTTTTCGCCTCAGCCCTGGTAACTCAACCCACCTTTCTGTCTGTGAACACGATTCCTGTTTATTGGATTTCCGGTCCGGTGTTATTGTTCCCAGCTGCCATCAAAGGATGAGCCACAGACACAGTATTTCCACCTGCTTGTTTGGCCAAGTGGCAATGACATTACCTGTTACATTTGAGCCCCGGGTTTGAGTCCGGACAGCGCACCCAAGCTCCAGTTGTCTCTGAACTCTACTTGTGTCAAAAGACTGTCTGTATATATGCTGTTACCTGCCCACAACTTCAGAAGTTTTTTTTTCAATAAATTCTACCTATAAAACCACAAGGAACTGTGCTGCATTTGGGTCCTCCATTTCCACCATCCGTTTCAAGAATGCAACATATTGTCCCACCCAAACAAGTCCAATTCTTTTCCTTTTCTTCGTTCATTTTTACTCATGTGAGACCTTCAGATTGTTCATCTGCTGAAAGAGTTTGCCATTGTAATTTTTTTGTAATGAGGCAATCAAGTGTTCTTCGTGGAAACAATAATGCATAAATGATTTTCCAATGCAGAGTAAACTGTTTACTGTGTCTTGTAACAGCTGGAAGAGATTCTTTAAGGTTATTGTTACTAATCTTCTTACCATATTTTAAGCATAAGCCATGTGTTGTGTATTAACCTGGTTCAGAAGTAAAACATCTGTAAACACTCTGACGGTATCCGTTTGATTATTTAATAAAGTCTGTCGATAAACTCTGCGACATAAAAGACAGAGACATTTTGTGTTTATGTCGTATTGGCATACAGCTGCATCTTCATCACATCCTCTTTGCAGCTGCTGATAGAAAATATCTAACCGAAATACACAACGCAGCTTCTGGTTGCTTCAGAACAAGAAAGGTGCTGATTTGCAAAACATGTATGATAATAAAAAGCCATTATGTATTACGTATTACCTTGAACATTTTTTACTGATGATTCTACTGATACTATGTGTTGGTTTTGACTCATAGTGGATGTATTTCTCTTCCATCATTTCTACCCAAAAATATCACAAGTCAACTACAGCTGACTCAGACTCGGCTGTTCAAGTACTTACAAGAACCAGCAGGAGAGAAGACATTTCACCTGTTTAGAAATGCTTTCCTTGGTTGCTTCTAGTTTCCATATTGATTTCTAAATTCTTTTACCTGTCTGTAAAACGCTCCATGATCTCACATCTGCACAAATTCCCCTCAGGGAAAATCAATTGTCCTGCAGCTCATAATAAAATTAAAATGAAGCAAGTAATTACTGTTACAGAAGAGCCATATAAGAAAAGCAGAAATATAGTATGTAGTGAGTCAAGAAAACGTAGTTGAAAAGTTCAGTGTCCAGTTCCTTGTTACTGACTAAGGCCTTGTCCAGTTAGATGGCAGTGGGGATGTGAGATCTTCTGCAACACTCCACTACATCTGCTTCTCTGGTTGTTTTGAATGTGATGAATGAAAGAGGATCAACTGAATTGTCCATGATATCCTCTACTTTATTCAGAATCCACTGCTCCACTGCTGTCCCCAATGATTCCAGCTTCCTCCAATCACTGAGCCAGATTTTTCCGGCCGTCTTGCATCATTGTGCTTCATGGTGCCTCTCCAGCAGACAACAGCATAGAATAGCACACTTGACACCTCTGAATGATAAAACACATGTAGCATCTTACTACATACTATACATCTAAGGACCTGAGCCTCCTTATGAAATATAAGCCAACCTGTCTCATTCATTGAGTCCATCTGTGTTCAGGGACCAGCCCATGTTGTAGTCCAGATGCACACCAAGGTATTTCATGTCCACACTACCTGAGTGTCCATGTTGACTGGCTTGGACTCTCAAAATTCCTCCACCATTTCTCTTGTCTTGGATGTGTTCAGTAGGATGTAGTCAGACTCCAGTCACGGAAGGCTTTGCTCAGATCCCTGTGCTGCCCTTAATGTCCATTCCTATTACACAGTAGCGGTCTCATCAGTGTATTTCTGGATGTGACAGGAGTCAGGGTTGTACTTAAAGTCTGTAGTGTACAATATGAACAGGAAGGGAGCCAAAACATTCCCCTGTGGAGCCCCAGTGCTGCTCATTACTGTCCCAAAGACACAGTTCCCCTGCCTGACAGATTGTGGTCTTCCTGTCAGGTAATGTGTGATCCAGGAAACAAAGGACTATTCACTCCCACTGAGCTTGTCGTGAGCTTGACTGTGGAGCGTTACAAATAGTACATATGTATATTGGTGTTGCTTACATTTTATGCTTTATTCTATTTTTCCCTCATTTAAATCTATTCATATCTCATTATTCTTTCATATTATTGATTTTATATTATGATGATGCTGATGATGATGATTATAATTATTATTATTATTAGTTGTAGTAGTAGGAGTAGTATTGATTTATCTATGAATCACTAACAGTACTGATCTGAATGAAATCTGCTGTACGAATAAAGTCTGATTGATTGTTTGATGACAGCACACGTTATCCAGGGTCCATCTCCTCTGAGTCCTCCTCAGTCCACTCAGCTTTCAGATTTGACGTTCTCCTGCCTTGTCCACTAGACAGATCTATGTTTGATTCTCCCCAAGTGATCCTTTTAAGAATCTTGTTCCATCCATCATACATCCTCTATTAAATAATGTAAAACAAGCTTGTACAACATCCTGATGCCCGCTACAAAATATGTATATAAATGATCTGTTACTACACATGACAGTAGATAAAGATGGCTGGGGAAACTCCTCAAATATGCTAAAAAAAAAGTCAGAATGTAACCCTCAAATTGTAATTGTAGATTTTTGTTTTTATTTTGTAATTATATGCCTGTTGAAATGTTAGCCATTTTGAAAAGACAGGAAAATGAAGTTATCAAGGTCATCCCCCCACCCCCGTCCCCAACACACACACAAAGTCATTCTTAATCTTCAGTTGTCCTCTTTAAGGATAAAAAATGACTTAAAATAGACTGACATGTATAATATGAGTGATATGAGCAGAGACATAATGTGCACTAGAGTGGACCAAAATAAATTGCGGGGTCTCATAGCAGAACCAGAGGTGTACGATGCGATTCTAGCGACGCTTTGTGAGTCTAATCTCAGCAAACCAGACCCCACTGTTCAACATGAGACAACGGAGGAGAACAAAACTTTATTGCTGGAATTTAAATTGTTTCTCTCGGAGCTGGAGGAAAACACAGCTGCAGTTGAGTGTGAGATTAGCTGTATAGTGACATCACTTGTGAACACTTCATCCTTCCAAAATATGCCGTGATTCTTTCAGATGACTTCCTCAGACATGGGTTTCAACGAGGAAATACCTTTGTGCATCAGGCTGGCTTGTTAAAACACGCCAGCCTGGCAGACGCAGGACTGTACGGTCACATAAGTGTGACTAATGACTTGGCTCAGGCGCATGATTCCTTTCATTCTCCGCTCTTTTCGTCACTTCCCCCGCCTCCTCCTGCTCTTCCTTCACTCACTTCTTTAGTATGGGCTTTGAATTGTCTCACCTTGTTAAAACAAAGCAAGTGGCGTATTTGCCCAGGACAGCGTGGTCAGCTGAGTGTGAGTAACTTCCCTCTGATGTATGACTATATACAACCCAAATAATGAGTCAATTAGAGTAAATTATACATGTTTAGGGCCCTCTGCAATTAGTTCACCTCTCTCTTTTCCTGTGAGCTGAATCTCCATCTCTCCCCTTTCCTGTCCCCTCCTCCCTCCCTTCATCTATTCTCTCCTCTCTCTCTCTCTCTCTCTCTCTCTCTCTCTCTCTCTCTCTCTCTTCTGTCTGTCTCTTCATCTTCCTGTCTTTTATTTTTTCCTCTCTCCCTCCCTTTTTGTCATCCTCTCACCCAACCCACCCCTCTGCACATCCAACCCCTCCCTCTTTCTCTCTGTCCTAGTTCTCAGGGTCTCATGGTGAAGCTTTGTCTAATTACCATGCTAGCATTTAATTGGAACAGCGTACACAAACACACAGAGTGACTTGACTGAATACCCCTCACGTATAGACACACTGCTCTGTGCACACCCATAGACACTCACAAATACAGCTGGCCAATTGGATACACATTACATGCACGCATTACACATCCAGCGAGTTAACATGCTCCAGTTGATCAAATACACATAACACGTTGCGTACACCAGGGTTAGATACTGTGGATTTTGTCCAGGTTGTACTTTAGCCGCTGTTGCTGCCCCTTCTGTGAAGCTGAGGCATGTTGGCTACAGTCATAGATGATTTTGGCCTAGTTATACCACAATCTGCCTGTAGCTGCTCCCACTGTAGAGCTGTGTCATCCAAGAAAAAGCAGCAACAGATACACACTGAATGGGAAATACATCACTTTCACATATTTTAAAGGCTTTGAACACATCAATCTTACACTTTAAAGAGGAAACAAGGTCCATTTAGCAGCTGCTCTGGAGTTTTCATTATACCACATGATTTTTAACGACGTACTCACAGGATACCCCTTAAAGACATACGTGCGGCACGCCACTTTTGAAAATTGAAAACACAGCATTTACATTTCACACAAGTACTGAGAGCTCCACAACAGCCGGTGAATTAAAAGCTTTTCTCCAGTGAGGTTTCTAGACCTGCAGTTGTGTTTTCCACTGCTTTGTGTGCTGCATGTGAATTGTTTATTAGTTCATGTCTGTCCAGGGTATTACTTTATCTTGTGTGAAGCTAAAAGTAAATTAAATGTTGAATAATGGTTATATGAGATATAGTAGGTGTAAGGCAGATTAAGGATCATTCACCAAGAGTGTTAGAGTGTTACGAATATATTTCTCTAAACCTACCTGACTGACTGCTTTTGGTGTCAAACCTCAGAGAAACTAAAACAAAATTAAGGATAGAGAGAGGGAAAAAAAGAAGAAAATTAAGAGTTTGACAAATTCCTCTGCCTCATTCACCCTGTATACTTTCCAAACTTGCTGAAGTTCTGCCTCTGGTTGTGGTTGTGCTCCATTGAAGGTTATTTCAGGAATAAAACTATTACAGTCAGTGGTGAGAGACAAGTTAACAAGTCATTTACGCGTATGATGTTTGTCAATTTAACTGATAATTTTAGACGTTAAGAAGCTATTTGTGGTAAATCTGTTGAAGTGTCAGATTGTGAAAAAATATATAGACAAACTAGACACGTGAAAGTCACAGATGTGTCGTCATTGTAACAGTTTGTTTCCACAATCTGTTCAGAGTTACTGAAGTTGTCTCACCTTCAGCGTGACCAGCCTGTTGTCATTTTTATATATTTTTGTGTTTTTCACCTTGATCTCAAATTCTTCAGGCGAAATGTGCCAAAGCAGGGGCTGTTTTGGTGTCAGTGAATCACATGCAACGACACATGCAGTCTGTTCAAGTTTTTAACCAGATGTTCCTTTACTATTTTGGCCACTAGCTGCAACTTTATTTGCTTGTCAAATTATCATTTAAACTGAGAAACATCATATAATGAAATGTTGTCACAATAAAAGCTGGATTTGAAAAATTGTCTTTCGCCCTTGATTGCCATTAAGTCCCATGGGCGGAGACTTCAGCTCTCTGTAACATTGCGTAGATTTTTTTGTTCATTTCATCACACCAAGAACAAACAGACACCATATATGTCTATGGATGAACAACGCTGCAGAACGTTGTGATAATGTTCAAATGTTGTTGAACGTTGAAAGTATTATCAGCTCAAGGGGTAGTAAATACACTGTTGCCCATAATGTTGGAATAAAATATTTTTACCATTTCTCATGAAATGACTGTGACAATGTGATTTATGCTTGATAGATAAAGTGTAACTGGGACTGGGTATGTAATCATTTCACCTGGTCCAATGAAATTACTGGTGTGTATGAATAGTTGTTGCTGAAGTGTAGTTGACATGTTTATTTTCGCCTTTATTTTGTCCATTTCAGATGTAATATAATGAAAATATGGAATTCTGTGTACTCTTGTCTGTTTTCCAGTGCTGCCCAGCCATACATGTGGCACCCCGGGACTTATTCCAAATGGAGTTATTCATGGCACGCGTTACAACATGGGCGACAAGATCCGTTACAGCTGTGAGTCCGGTTTTGTGTTGGAGGGACACAGTATTCTCACATGTATTGTATCGCCTGGCAGCGGAGCACAGTGGGACTTCCCTTCACCATTTTGTAGAGGTATGAAGTTAGTTCAATTTTCCACTTTTGCTTGGATTTGAAATGTGGGATATCTGTTCAGTACAGCACATTATGTGTGAAATAAAATAAACAGACTCAACATCAGTTCTATATAAGTTTCCCACAATCACAGGTAAATAGAGGACACACTGTAAAAATCATTCCAGAACGCTTACTTACCATTGATAGATAATTAGTGATATGTCTTTCTCGAAAAGAGTATAAATAATATAAAATATACAAACAGTATAATCGCTTAGGTCATGGGAATTGAAAGACCTTAACGTAAGGTCACAGTCGAAGGAACAATGTGAAACCCGGGCATATTGATTAGTTTTAAAGCAAGGTCTGGCCCAAACTACATAACAAATCACTGTAAGAACCAGATGGAGTGAAAAATCCTCAAGCAAAGCCCTTCTAATGGTTCATTAGTTTACACACTAGAACAGATCTGCCCAGGTTTTCACCATCAGGGCCAGTCGATGGCTGAACAGCTCAGCTCGGGGATTCAATATCAAGTGATAAATTTCTGTAAAACTGCCTTGTTTGTTCAGAGGATCCAACTCAAAGTATGATTTTTTTTTTTTTTGCACTTTATGTTTTGATTCTTTCATTAGACATTAACGTAGTTGATGTGCACTTTCTGTACGAATGGAAATCTCATCTGAATGGTAGAAATTATTTAGAATGTTTTCAGTTGTAATATTCATATTACATGTATTTTTTTTTTAAATGTCAGTGAATAGGGATTAGGAATAAACCTCTAAGACATGAATGTATAAGAAGTATATGCCTCATATCAAGTGAATGGAAGAAATCAGGGGTATAACCAAGCTTATAAAACATTCACTGTAACTTGTTTTTTCTCATTCCCATCTCCTTCCAGCGGAGGGGGCGTGTGGTGGTACGTTAAGAGGTACCGCAGGTTCCATAACCAGCCCGGGATACCCCGCAGAGTATGACAACAACCTGGACTGCACGTGGTCCATCCTCGCTGAGCCGGGCGACACTATAGCTCTGGTCTTCAATGACTTCTTCTTAGAAGACAAATATGACTTCTTGGAAATCAGTGGGACAGAAGCACCAAGCATATGGTGAGATACGTTTTTATATATGAACCACAGTGAAGATAGTAAAGTCATTTTGAGTGCTGTACAAGTCGTAACAATCAGCAGCATTCACACATTGTATAGAAAAGGACGCCAGTTTGATGCACGCAAATAAACACAACCACCGCTGACATTTTAAAAGCCAGAACAGATAGATGATTGTTTATTATTTTGAGATGGTGGATAAAAACACAAACACACTGAAACAAAGTGGACACCTTTCCCTTGTTCTGTAAATTAGTTGGGGACACAGGATACTACTTTGCAAGAATTAGTAGCCTGGAGGCTTTATTGTTCTGTCAACTGACGTGTTCACATTATAGAGAACAGTTGTTGTTTTGACTGCAATTTCCTCTAACTTGTGTACTTTCAAGGGGAGCATTTAATATTAAAAGAGACTAATGATGTTGTTGAGGGGGACAGATACAACTACTGATTGATTAGCCACACAGGAGTCCTGTTGATTTTCCTGATTTATTCAAATCCCACAGGGAAAGTGATAAATTGTTGTTTTCTCTCCCTTTCAGCGGTTTCTTTTGAAAATTGGCACTCTGTTGTACAAGAGCACACTGTGGTTTTTCAAATGTAGAGCTCGGTTGGACTTGATGGCATTTTCTGAGGAATATTGCACATCTCTGTTGATGCTGATGGCCTCGACATATTTATGCATGAGTAGTAGAAGCAGCCTAATACTCAAAGTCCGTATAAAGCAGCTATAAATATGTGTTCTGAGTTTGTCACACCACAGAAAAAAATGAGGTTTCAAATCCCGTGGAAAAATAAGTGGTATTCTCTGCTCACAAATGCTGGGGATGTGTCTGCTGACCGTCAGTGCGATGTAGCCTGCTGCTGTTGACAGAGGCTGCAGCAAAATGTTTTAATGCTGCCTTAAAGGTTCAGTGTGTAGTATTTAGTGACTTCCAGTGGTGAGATTTCAGATTGCACCACCCTGATATACAAATTCCTTGGTGTTCCCTGCCTTCACCCTGACCCCGACCTATGGTGGTTGCTAAAAAGTCGAAAATCCCTTGTTAGAGCCAGTGTTTGCTTTGTTCAACCTGGGCCTTTTAGATAAGGGGAAACACAGTAATGCACCTTAATGCACCTTAAATCTGGAGGCCACCTGCTATAACATGGAAAAAAGAAGAGGAAGTCTAAGAATAACAGCTTGCTCAAAGGCAGCAAAAATGCAGTGATTCATAATATACAGACCTTTAAGCTTTAATATCATTTAAATATGTGCTATATTTAGAATCTGCCCAATGTTTTACCATGCTCATTCTCATAAAACTGTTTTTTTTTGTTTTTTGTTTTTTTTTTCATTTATGCAAATTGCCAATCTGCATCATCTAGCATAGCGTTGCTGCAGTTGAGTGGGCGAACCACTGATGCTAATGTGCTCCAGTTTATATGTTGCTATACTGTGTAGGAGGGGTTATGCTAAGTATGGATCCAGCACATCGTAGAACCATGGAGTCATTCCTGACCCGCCAAAAAAGTCCTGGACTCAAGACTAGTGAAACATGATGATCCAAGTCGGTTCCTAAAGGGCTCACATGTTGTCAGACACCATTTTCAAGCATCCTTGTTTTTAGAGATAAATCTGTGCATTTTCTTTGCGCTTAGTTAAACTTAAAGGAAAAATTTAATCCAACTGTCAACAGCAGGGGGCAGTAGTGTAACAGAAAGCACCCACTCCTACCATCTCCACAAATTAACACTTGGCCTGTCAGTCTGCTGTGGCATCATTAAGTTCTCTTTTAAACAACTCAGGTGCTCAAAATAACACTTCCCTGTAATGACCTTCACATACAGCATTGACCAATAGTTTACATTAGAGCTTTCTTAACCACAGCCACAGAAAAACAATCAGTCACTCCCGTTTAGATCGGGCTGGTGGAGATAATGAACACTTTGTGAAAAGCTTCAGCTACCATGGTGTTTAGTGTTTATTGTCCAGTACATGCCCTTGTACATGAATTAAAATAGATCTGGCCCAGTAAACTACTTCCTCATACTGCATGGCTAAGGGCTAAACAGACTAAAGTGGTCCACTACTCACTCTGGTGGCACAACGTACTTACACTAGTCTACAAGCAAAACGCTCACAAAATAATAGTAATAATAATAATCATAATAATAATAATAATAACGCTCACACATGATCAAATCTGGATCACTAAAAAAGAAAAATTAAGTCAGAAGTTCTAGTTGCTGTCGCTATAAATATACATTATTTGGTTAAAACATGAACCACTGTATCATATATCTTAAAAGCATTGTTGTTGTCATTTATTTTCCAATTCATCTTTTTCAAAGTATGTAAAATGTTGCATATTTTACCTCTAAGACTGAAAGTTTAGTGCATATTACTGCAGTACGGTGCACTGACATCATTGATATAACGCCAAGACGTTTACTTTGTTTGTATTTGTATTTGTTAAACACTTTAAAATAGAAACATTACTAATAATAACTAATAACAGCTCATTTGTGGCACTTTGTGGAGCGCATGAGAAGTTTATTTAATGTTTTGATCTAAACTTCCTTGCAATGTGTAGTGTTTGTTATCCATGCCAAGTGTGTCAGTGTCTCACACTGTGACTCACTTTTCAAAGGAACAGATAAACTCACAATACTCACATGATAAACCCGACTGACCCCTTATCATAAACTTCATATTTGCTGTGTTCAGTGAAATATCTTAGAGTGTATTACTGTGAAATTCAGTAGACATTCACATACCCGTCAGGATGGTAAATAACTCTGGTGATTCCGTCTCCTGATTTGAGGTCTAGCACCACTGTTGTGTTAGAATATTATCCACTTTTTATATTAGGACGTCAAGGTCAGTTAACGCAAACTAACAACATTGTCAACAACCTCAGATATACTTTGTCTTTAGTAGTAATTAAATGAAAGATGGCAAACTGACTCAAAAATATCCTGTTATCATTATTTGTCTTAAAGCATCAGGGGAGAATAATTGTTGAGTTTTATTTTTCTCTGCAGTGACGTTATCTTTTGTCCAAAATGAAAACACATTCATTTATTCTTGACATCTTTATACATTGCAGAATTGTTTAACCCTTTATAGGGCACCCATAGAAATACTCTGAAATTCAAAACTTCAACCTTAGTGTGTTATTGGAGGACATAACAAGACTATAATTTTTGTGAAAATGATTTAATTATGTATAAAATCAAGGTTAATGAAGTTACCATATTTGGTTCCTTCCCCATAAGTGGCAAAACAAAAAAATACATAAATATAAATATATTTGGCTAATTGATGATGCCAAAATCTGTCATTTTCTGTTTCTTTACTTTATTTTATTGTTATTTATTCTATGTATTCTGTTATTTATGACTTTATGTGCAGGGAAACAAAGACATCTTCATTTCCAGCAGATATGAGAACAGTTTTATATTACATTCAGCCATACAAATTTATCAAACAGCCATAAATACAACACAACGGATCACTCACTGCCATCTTTGAAGTGTTATCTTATTTTCCACTTTATAGGCTCTAGTGTTGTTTGGTTCCTATAACTGTGCATGTCTTATGTTTTCTACCTGAAAAAATATGGAATTATAGATTGCAGTGCCCTGTTACAAACCCTGGTCCCCAATTTTTCACATAACCCTGACTCGGATAGATGACATTGTCTGTCTTCATGTGGGGAAAATGGTTTGTGATTGTGGAGCAACTTGAAGAGGAACAGAATGGATAGGTTGACAGATAAATAAGTGGAGTGAAGGAGGCAGAGAGGATAGCTCGAGATGGAAACAAAAGGAATAGAGAATAATTGCACGTTTAGTCCTGTCACCAGCTGAGCAGTGCACATCAACAATGGCATTCTCGTGAGACCTCTTGTGTACATGTGTGCGCGTCTATGTGTTGGTGTCAGGTCTTAAGTGGCCGTCTTGACAGTGCGAGCTCTTGATCGTTTCTTTAGGCTCTGACAGATTACGCACATTCACAAATCCGCACACACTTACACACATAGAGCACCTGACAGTATAACATTCAAGGACCACAGTCAACCTACCCTCTGCAATGCAGGAGCATTATAGACAGAATACTGAAGCCTGCCACCACCATTTATAAAAGAAGGCAGCTGTTAAAGGGGTCCAATGTAGTTCTGACATTCCAAACTGTCAACAGCAGGATGAAGTCACGTACCACAACACACTTACATCTTCTAAAACCACCAACAAATCAATGCTGTGTATCCACAGACTGTATCACTCACTGAATGCAGTATAAAGCGCATTGTTTGGACACGTTTTCTTCAAACAAAAACTCACTAGCCCATTATTTTTCCAGTTGGACAAACAACCTTATAATCTTCATGTGCTGCATCAGCTGATAGTTTACATTATAGCTCTGTTAGCTTAGCTCTGTTTTTAAGCAGATAGCAGCCACAGTAAAAGCACAAATCATCTCAGTGGGTGGCCGTGGCTCGGGAGGTACAGCGGGTCGCCCAATAACAAAGAGTTGGCGGTTTGAATCCCACTCTGTCCTAGTCATGTGCCATTGTGTCCTTGGGCAAGACACTTCACCCACCTTGCCTCCAGCAGCACTGGAGGCAAGGTGGGTCGGAGGGGCCGTTGGCGCAGATTGGCAGCCATGCTTCCTGCCCCAGGACAACTGTGGCTACAGATGTCCTGGGGCAGGACATTGAGTATGTGTTAATAGAAAAGCGCTATATAAAGTTCCAGTTCCAGAATGGAGGATCAACATAATAAAAGCTGAGGTTAACAGTTATTATTTTACTCATCCCGATACACACACAGTACCTAGCAAATGAGAATCAACTTATGTATAATAGTGGGAGACCTGCAGCAAACCCATGTACGTGAGTTTCATAAACAAACTCATTCGTGTAGAAGAAATGCTGTTATTTCAGCATCAAACTCCATTCTTTTCATTTAGAGCTGTGTCCAGTGGTGAAAACAACAACAACAATCACTTTCTTTGACTCTAAAAGTTGTTTCTTAGTGGTTCTCATTACATCTCCTAACTTTCTGATGGTTTAGGTCAAAGGCCCCGTGGTGTTAGTTTTCCTTACCATGGGACAGTGGCTGTGACTCACTACTCCCTCTAGTGGTCACTTAAATCCGTTGGATTGTTAGTGTAAATAGATTCAGTTAATATCTCTACACTCCAATACATTAAAGTCTTTGGCAGAACCTCAGAACTCTTTATTCTCAAGATTCTAATGATACCTTTGGTTCACTATTTTGATATTTCAGAGTAGAAATACCACATGTAGCCCCCTTAACACAGTTATCTTGCTGTGTTGCATTTTTTAGTGACGCATAGGTAAATAAAATGCATAAGGTGCTTGAAATGATTGTTGAAAAAGTTTTAAGACCTATGTGGATTGGACAAGTCGAACATCTAGACCTCCAGCAATTTTGAATTTACCCTCTACATTTCGTTCCAAGTCTGTTTTTTTACCTGAATTTACCGACAGTGTTCCGCAGTTGTGATGTCAAAGGAAGCCTCAACACTTACAGATAGCTGTTGAAAGATATAAAAACATTCCGTTCTTTAGCTGTCATGCATGTCATCCATCTCATCGTCTTCCAAAATGTCATTTTTCTGAAGGATTTAAGTTCGCCTTTCCTGTGAATATCCATGTTATTGCTACATAAGCCTCCTAAAATTCCACCCAACACGTCATTCATCACCAGCCGCCTTCCTCAAGATTTGACCAGGAAACAGATGGAATAAAATGTTGTAAATCCCACTAAATAACAGAGATTTCATTCTGCACAGACCTAATACTGCTTTAGGACCTCTGTGTTTGCTTGAGTGGGGTGGAATTTTTGATTATCAAATTACAAATAGTCGGCATTCACACAGGATTGGGATCGCAGATGACCGCCGCAATTATTACAAATTACCAGAGGTCCACAGGTAATACTAGTCCCATGTGAAAAGGGATGTAGTTCTCATTACAGTCCTTGAGTTTAGTGGTAGTTTTGTGTTTCTAACAGCTGACATAGATGGATGTTAATGTGTGTAAAGATTGTATCCTGTGAGGAAAATGTAGAATGCCACCGTTTTGGCTGCAATAACTTTAATTAAGGAAATATAGGGGGAAAAAAAAGATCTTGTGTTACTAAAAAAAAACTTAACTCAATTGTATTTTTATCATATTCACAGATCCTGGTCTATATGAAGTAAGCTTAAAAGGATTTCCGCCATATGAGCTCCATGAAACACTAAATACTTTCCTCCAGAGGTGGGATTAAGCCATGATTGGCGTTTTCACTGAGGCATGGGGGCAGGTCATTGTGGAAATGACTGACACCTGACAGGACCACTGTGACGGGTTCTTCCTGTTTACCGAGAGCTTTTTCTGATTGGCTGTCCCAAAAGCAATTTCCTGTTTCATGTTCCTGTCTGTCTGGCGGCAGGTTGGATGTCAGACTGACTAGCTGTCACACACACACACATGCACACACACACACAAACACACACATGCACACACAAACACACACATGCACACACATAGGCATAATTGTGCACAGACTCTTTAACTTTTTCATTCATCCATATAAAGTGAATGATTTGTGTCTTGTCTCAGAATAGATTCTGCCCCCATCTGTTTTTTTCTTGTATGTTTTATCATAACTTAACTTTTTTGCATCCAAATGCGTACCCTGTTTTTGTACTGAAAACTCTGCGCTATCTCAGTGTCTCTAGTTTAACTGTAACCCAGTTTTCAGGCGATGAACCTGCTTGGCTGCACTATTTTTAACTTACATAATGCTGACTATATACCCGTTTGCTGAGTGAGGTCAGTTCCATAACCTCACATGAAGCAGAGCAGTTACCGGATAATGTGAAGTGAATTTTACCAGGGTTTTTTTTTTTTGATGAAATGCATTGAGATATAAAATGATGGAGATGGGTGAAGGAGATGGAAACAGAGATTTCAGAAAATACCTCCAGGCATTTGCGGCTTCTTACGATGCCATATCAACGCTGCTCTGTATATTTAAATTTTTTATGGAGCGCTACAATGTCAACAGGTCACACAGCTGCTTCTGTATGCAGCTCCTGTCTTCTAGTGCACAAAATCTTTCATGATTTCTATGGATCTGCATGAAAAAAAAAATTAATCAAAAAATAAAACATTCAACTAAATGCAAAACAGATACTTCTTAAAACAGTAAAAATAGCTTGTGTGATTCTCTGGCACTCAAGTATAATTTCATACATTTTCATTTTAACCTTCGAAGACTGAGAACATCATTTGTGGATGAAATGGCTTTTTCCTCCAAAATGTTCAATAACTTTTGAGCCATTTATCCTGCTCATATTCTTTAAAAAGTCTTGTAAAATGGAGCCAGTGGTAACACATCCTGTTTGCATATTCAGAGGCTTCTTAGCAAATGTGTTCAAACCCTAATACTCCACAGAATAAATTCATCATAATTTCTTCATTTTAGCCAATACTTGATGCACAGATTAGATGGTACTTTATATTTCATGCTGCTTGTTACAATGACAATAAAAATACTCTAAATTGCTCTAATCTGCATTTGGAAGTCTAAACCATCCACATATAGCTTTCTAAATAAAAAATGAAAAACACTCTCTAAAGGTTCTATAAAATAATTTATACTACAGTTTTTGGGAATATTTCAGGTAAATGCGCCTAATCAAATATAAAATTGTGACATTAAATGAACTAGATGACACCTGATTCTGACTGACTCTATAGCAAGTAGAAGTTTTGGCTTCTTTACATTAAATATTTTTTTTCAGATACATTTTGTTTTTCTTTCATATGGAATGTCATTTGTATTGGACAGCATTTTTTTTGTGTGTGTGTAAAGTAAAACTATGAAACTCTTGTCCCCTACAGAGGACAAAACTGCATTGCTGGGTGTCAGAAGGATATACTGTAATAGAAAAACTAAATAAAATAAAATGAGTAAAGTACAGGTCAGACATGACAACTGTCCTAGGTACCTGAGGGTTAACATGCCCCTTTGTACAACCTTTACTTTTATTTATGACAATATTACAATGTTGACTTGTTGATAAGTTTGATAAATTAAAGTGCATATCATTAGTAGCATAAAAAGAATTTCCAAAAGGATATTAAACCTCTTAGCTAATGAAATCAGGGCCATGTTTTTCAGCTCTATTTGCAGAATATTTCTGCTCATACACTGTAAAATAGATCTGTGACTTACACGAGTCATCTTGTTGCTTTGACTGAGTTGAATGTCAAACCCAGTCCTTAACCTGACAGCAGTATATCTGATTCATTTGAGCTCCTGAGACCTTATTCCAGCTGTCGTTCTCTCCCATCACCTGATGAAGGACTCTTAGTCATTCCACGTTCCTGTTTTAAATCCAGAGGTGACCGTGTTTCTGCTTTGGAACAGTCTCTCCTTCTTAATCCGATCGGCTGAATCAGATGTGTGTTTCAAACATCTGCTAAAAGCTCACCTTTACAGGACAGCCTTTTTATATTCTCTGGTCACCTTTATGTGTTTTTTTTTTTTTTTTAAAACCTCTGGTCCCTTGGTCTGGTTTGTGTGTGCTGTATGTAAATGTAAATGCACTTGGACATTGTATGTGTGTGTACAATATATATAAAATGATTAATATTGTTACCATTAAAATGAAAAATACCCCTAAAACTACAAAAAAATGTGTATTGTAATGAGTATTGTTTCCAAGTTAAAAATGTGACCTGTTTAATTGTTGTAATTGTACATGTGAGTATGTTTCTCCAATGGTGCTTCACTTGATTGTACATTTATTATCTTTTTAACATATATTGCATGTTGAAACTCACACACGTGCCTTTTTTTGCATGTAGATCATGTGTAGTATTAACAAAGGAAACTTGCTTGAATATTTTTTCAGTTAAGTTAATATGGAAGCATAAAATTAGGATATTTCCCACTAAGAAAAAAAACTAGATTTGGCCATATTTCCCCTGGACAGTTTAAGTTTTAATATGCATCATAAGCTGAAATAACATGCGTGCATAGATCTTTTTTTTGCATGAATATCATTATTGTTTTTCTAATATTCTATAATAAGTCAAAGTCCTTCCCCTTCCGGTGTATAATTTGGAAAAACTATGAACAAAAGGCAAATAATTTTTAATCCCATTTCCATATATGATGTTTGTCACTTTAAAAGATTTAAAAGATGAGCCATGTAAGCAGTTTCTGACAAGTAACATGTAGTTTTGTGTTATGAAGCTCAACATCACCAACACCAACACATCCATTACCTCTGCATATTTAAACTTGTTCTTCAAGAATTAGATGAAAAAGTATCAAGAAGTCAAAATGACCACAACTCTTGTTCTGTTGAAGCTGCAAAGATGATAAACAGATCATGTGTAGTGTTTCCTTTTACTTATTTTCTGTCTAATTTAACAGTTTCACAACAAAATGTGACTTTCTTGACTAATAAAACTACCTTTTAAATCAACAGACGTGTTAATAATGGCATAATTCACATAGGATCAAAAAACTACTTGACTCTCTCTACTGAATGTAATACAATTTATTATGCATAGAATACAATGCAGCATTAAATCATCTGAGTTATCCAGGCAGGTATTCAGGAATGTAATGTAGTCTTTTTATGAAATTTACATGTTTTCTTATTTGCATTTGGATTTTTATGACCTGTGTATATGCACAAAAAAACAGACTAAACATGAAAAATATGAGCTATTATTAGCTATTATAGGTAATGATAAAATATAAGCTATTAGCTGTGACTGTTAATGTTCATCAGAAATCTTTAAATTCTCAATCTTAATTGACTAAATATGTCCCGTTAATCACTATTATTATTATTGTTTACATCAGTGCTATTGGCTCTTAAACCTCTTTCTACATCGTGACCTCTACCCTCCTACCCTTTCCTCCGTCCTTCATTTACTTGTTCCTTTTTTCCTTGTATTATCTGCACTCTTAACACGCCCTACAGCAATCCCTCCTGTCTCTCCTCCTCTGGTCCCCTGTCTGCCCTCCACTCCCCCTCTATCTCAGCCTCTAAAAGAACAAGACAAACTCAAATGCTTTAAGCTCAACAGGGTTAGCGCTGTCATCTTCTTCGACTGAATGAATTCTTTCTCTTCTAAAGGCCATTACTGTATCCACAGAGCTCCACTGGCTGCGATTAATCATATTTTGTTCCTTATTGCCCACTACATTATTCACATTAATTTCACCCAGTTGCCAGTGCTGAAAACTAAGGAATTTGCTTTAATACAGTACATCATCACCATGATAGTCCAGGATTTTTAATAAGCTGTGGTTTGTTATGCTGATTTAAGGAGCCCGACAGAATCTCTAAATTTTCACATGAAATGAATTCCTTTCCACCCTGTCTTTTGCAGACTTCTCCTTTAATTGCCAGTTATTACTTTAATTGAGCAAGAGGTCATAATGCATGTAATAAGATGAAACTGTTACCTTAATAATATGTCTCCCACTTTATTTCAGGATATTTACTGAAGACCACAAGCTTGGTTTGATCAGACTACAAACAAAAAAATCATTAAATAGTTTAGATCCAGGATAAGGCTTCAGTACACCAGTGTATGTTAATTAAATCATACTTTTCAGTGGGGCTGTGAATTGATTAAAAAATTCACAGATTAATCACAATGTGCTGTATTCAACTTGCTATTAATCATATTTCTCTTATGGTTGAAGCTTCTAGTAATTTATATTTTAATGTAAAAATCAAAGCAATATTAAGGAGTCAATGTGAAATTATTCATCAATAGTAGATCTTTACCTTTAAACACAGATTCTGTCTTGTGAACGACAGATTTCCAATAAAACCTTTAAGATCATTCACCTGATATGATTCAGCACTGATAGAAATAAGGACGAAACCACCAAAGTCATTAAGTTAGAGATCAGCTTTAAGACTATATCTCAAATGCACTAGTTTAAACCAAAATTAACAATAATGTTCAAGTCTTAATTGAATTTCCAACGTACAAATGAAAAAAAAAAAATAAACAAAAGAAAAAACACACAAGACATTCATTTAAGTTCAGTTTGTCTTAAACAAAAGAAAGAAAAAAGTGCACATTCAGTTCAAAGTTCAGAATGACACCTCTTTTTTACCTAACAGATACTGTGTTTTGGTATTTTTATGGGTAAGATGCATAGACTGGATTTTCCTACACGAATAACAATGCAAGTTAAAAAAGTTTCACCTGACTTCCTGACTCCAGACAACATATCGGTCACTCAGTCTGTTTCACAATCAGGTACCAACAGTCAGTTTGTCACGTGACCATCATACAGAAGTGCTTCAGCATATGTCGACCTCAGCTGCCAATGCATCTGTGTACTGCGGTGGAGTCTCATGAATTCGTCATAAGTTGATGTATAAGAAGTTAGACTAAGGTAGACTGTTCACATGCAGCTCCACCACCAACAAGGAAGACAGAGATAGATAGCGGCGACGGCAAGAAGTACTGAGTGAATCAGAGAAATACAGTGTTTTTAACAATGGTTACTGTTCTACAACACCAGTAAACACACTGTAACACTGCTCTGATAATTATTCTTACATTCATCTCAAAGTTAACGTGTTCATTTAGTGAATCGAGAGGAAACCAGACTTGTTGCGGCTCTCGTAGTCTCTGCTTTCAGGCTTTTGAAAATCTTCAACTGTGCAAACTACGGCTGGAAAACAGACGCACAGGGGCAGCTCCTAAAGCCCGAACATCTTGAACACAGGCAGAGGTTTACCTTCAGGGCATTCTGGCAGACAAAAACACTGTCAGAAAGTCTACTTAAACCCCAAAGTGTGATCTTTTCCTAATCCTAACGTTGTATTTTCTTCTCTAAATCTAATCAAACTGTGACTGAAAAGAAAAATTAATAGTTTTTAAGTCTAAATCTCAGAGTTTCTTTAGGAATGTGAGCCCCAGTCATCCATGACATCCTGCTCCACCTGTGGACTTTCTGACTCTTTATCCTTCCTCAGCTAACTTCCTAAACCTTTTCGTGTCACAAAGTATTCTTACCAGAAAGCCCTGAAGGCAAATTTCTCCTAGTAGCTCCTCTGACTTAAAGGAGGTAGAAGGGTATGTTCACACTCTGCCATTGTTCTGCTGATTTCTGTCTACTGAAACTTTAAGAGCTTACCGAGTCCAAAGGATCAGATATCCCTTAAATCTGTCATTTTTTTTGCCCCCAGTTGTTCTTATTTAAACTTCCATCCATTTGCATTTTACTGTTTTCTGTTATTTACTCTTTATTTCTTCCCCTCCCTTCTAATCCTCCGACCCGCCTCATTATTTTCACCTTCTCTGCTGTTACTCTCACTTATACTGAAACACACACATGCACGCAAACTTTACACAAGTTAGTTTTCATCTTTATCGGGAAAAGAACAAAGTCACTTCCTTTCAGTCATCATTTTTGTCTTCTAGTCGCTCATCCAGATCATTTTCTAGTTATTTAACCTGATCAGAAGCCATTCATTTAGATGGCACAAAGACCAGCGGCCCAGATGTTGTTTGTGTGAGAACCTCTTCCAGCTCTTTCCTGGGAATCCACTGACTCAGTCAAGGCCAGATGTAGCTCCTCCAGCCTGTCCCGGCGCTACCTCAGATCCCTTGTTAGTATGCTGTGCTCGACGCCCCTCAGGGGTTGGGTGGCGACAAGGCATCCTCACCAGATGCCAGAGCTACCTCAGCTAGTTTCCAAAATCCAGCATCAAGGTCCTGGTGGGCCCTGTTTCAGCCTCCTTACCCATGTTGTTGTTGTTTTTTTTTTAATGAACTATTAGAGTTAGGTTGTCCAATTCTGCATCTCAAACCATGACGTGTTTGCTCATCTTGTTGGTGCAGTGGATTAAGACACAGAGGTTTAGCCTCTTAGAATAGGGTCAGATGAGGCAGCATCATTCACAAACACTAGAAATGCCAAGTTAATGTCACATCCATGTATGGAAATCAGCAAGGAGGGAAAGGGCAACACACATGTTTAAGATAAGATAAGATAAGATAAGATAAGATAAGATAAGATTTATTATTTAAGTTTTATCTGTCACATGTACAGTTTTACATATACAGTACAATATATAGTGAAATGTATTTTTTTTTATCTGCAGCCAATCGTACATTAGCATATCAAATAAAAAAAAATATAATTATACAGTACTTTGCAAAAGTTTAGGCGGTCTTTAGATTTGTTGTTTTTGTAGCGTTGAAATGAACATGCATATTTTTTTCCTCAGTCTCTTTTCTTCAGATACAACAAGAAAATACAAGAAATATGTGCACAGCCTTAAAAGACACACAAAAAACAGAACTAAATGGGTTCTGAAGGTTAAAGTCAGCATTTAGTTTGACCCCTGACCCCATGACAAGAAGCAGCAAAAACCGTTAGAATCATCTGGCATGTGTTGAGTGAAACCTGGAAAAAAAATCAGAAAGTGAATGCCAACAAGTGTAAAAGGAAGGTCACACTAAATACGACCACTTTGATTTATAGAAGCTATTTTTTTTCCATTGAGACTTTTTTTATTTACTGCTGTACATCCTTTACTGTAGTATGCACAGCAGCACCTCTGCTCTTTGTGTTAGTTGGTTCCACTGGTTCGTTTAAGTGGTTGTTAAGGTCTCAGTTGTCATTTGTTACTTGGTGCCAACTGGTGGTCACATTATATAAAGTTACATTAGAAACTGGACTGTGTAAAATGAACGGTTAAAACAAATGGAGCCTCAGATTTTTTTCTAGATATTCTCCGAAATTGAAGATGTTTATCTTTGGCTCATGCTGCATCCTTCATACAACCTTCATGAAATAGACAAAGTGGTTCTTGTGTGATCTGACAGACAGAGAGAAGTGATTGACAGAGGTAATAATATGTAAGACCTGAATACTATGGAATCATATAATAAATAAGCCAGAAAAAATATATTGATATAAACATTGGCTTTAGAATTCAGTTAGATTCTGTTGTTGGAGTTTTATATTATGACCTCCTTAAAATGATGACTTAAGTAATAATTTGCATATTTTTCTAAAAACAATAAAAATATCTTACTCATATATTTGTTTCGTTTTTTTCAGTTTTTTTTTTTTAACTTGGAAATTATGACTTAGGCCATTGTTTTAAGAAGGTGACAATATAGTTAGAATCCCACACTAACACAGGACTCCAGTAATCAAGACCAGAAGAAATAAAGGAGAGTCACAGGAACCGGTATTCAGCATCTGACAGAACCATAGCGGTCAGCCCTAAGTGAGACATAATGTGATTTTTTTTTCCACAATCAGGTCTCACAGTCCTTCTCTTAGATGCGAGTCTTTCAAAAATCAGCCAGAATCTCTTCTCCAGCCCCTCGGCCATGGAAGTCTTTCTCACGGAGGTTGAGCCGTGTGACTCCTTGATCATTTGAACACACCCTCTGGCCCCTCGCTCTAAAACCTGGGAAAGACTGGGATTGTCTGCCAAATCAAAGGGCACCACAACAGGCCTCCAGCATCCTTGGATGAAACTTGTCCATCCTCGGTACCTTGTCACAAATGATTCCTCTTGCTAAACCAGTGACATCTGCCAAAAAAAAAAAATAGTCAGGGCCTTCTCCTCCATTCCCCTCTCATTCCTCTTCTAGCACCTCTCCTCCTCCTTTCTGACCTCAGTTTTCTTAGATTCTCTGTCTCTGTGCTTCCCAGTTGTTTTTTTCCCCCTCTTCCTATTTTGTTGTACCCCTCTCATACTCTGTTTGAAACTCTTCTGATATTACATTTGCATTTTAAATGATGTTTATTGTGTGGGAGCGTGTACCAGATTTTTTGCACTCGGCACCTGGAATAAACAATTGTTTTGGATAATGGGCTTTTCGACTTTAGTCACCTATAATCCTCACAGTTTGACCCTCAATTCACATGCACTGGTAAAAAGGTCTAAGAGCGGAATAAACTGAAACTTGTCTTGCTGTTAGTATACGCAGCCATCGGGGACAGCAAGGGCTAAAACAACAGGGTTCAGACACTTATTTCACAAAGTTCTGTTTTCGTCTTTGTGATGTTCTCGTATAAAGCTCATGGTCTAATAATAGAGAATACGTAGGCACAGGAATACCTCCCTTCTCCCCCTCTCTCTTGGTTTCTTTGTCCTCTTCTCCTCTGGTTTTGACTTGGCCTCTCATGTCCTATTGTCTCCTCCTCTCGGGTCTGTCAAACCTCCTCTCTTCTTTCCCCTTATCTCCTCTCCTGTGCTCTCATCTCCTCTCTTGTTTTAGCTCTGCACCATCGCCTTTCTTCACCTTCTCCCGTTCATCCTCACACCAGTTCTCGCTCTGTGGGAAACTTTCCCCTCTCGCTTTTCTCCATCCTTCTCCATCTCCTCCTCACCTTTCTCACATCAGTCTTCTCCGTCCGGCTTCACTTGCCTTCTCATTTATCTCGATTCTTTGCAGCCAGGTATTTGTAATGTTCCAACCTCATTAAGCCTGTAGTCTCCCTGTCTCCCCTTTCTTCCACTCCCAACCTCTCCTCATAGCTACCGTAACCTCTCTGCTCCCGGTCGTTTAAGTGAATTTCCTGATCTCACCTTTGCAGTGTTCTTAACCCATCAGGCCTGAGCTGTTTTTCTCCATCCACTTAGGGTTCTGTCTCTAACATTTCCTCTATAATAAACCTATTTTTATCCTCTCCTCCGCCTCCTTAGTCATTTCTCGTACGCGCTAAAAATGACAGAAACACAGAGAACAACAACATGATGAAAAACTAAGTAAATTTAACGAAACAAGAAGAAAAAAGATGAAAACAATATAAAATGATAAAAAAAGTCCAAACTAAAAATAACATTAAAAACCAGGGAAAATGATGATGTAAAATAACGTAAATAGACAAACCAAGAAGAAAAAAGGAAAAAATTGATGAAAATGATAATGTAAAATAACATCCATTGTCAAAATATAAGATAAAACAACTATTATATTCCCAGAATTACTCCTACTAACTATGGTGTGCAGGTCTCTAGTTTTAACCTACTAGATTTGCCATCTGGGTTTATTCTGCACCAAAAGATTAACATTGAACAACTTTTATTTCCTTCTTCAGAAGCAGTAGGAGACTACGGCTACGTTCAGACAGCAGGCCTTAATGCACAATTCGGATTTTTTGGTGAAATCTGATTTTTTTGTGTGTTTGTTCATATTACACATTAAATGCGACTTCTATCAGTTTTGAGTATGAACTGAATGCGACCCTGAAGTGACCCACATGCACAAAAGAGGTCCTGACATAATACATGACCACACATACACGCACTGTGTTTACAGAAGTAAATATGTTTTACCCGCTGCTCCTCCTCCTGGGACGCAGAATGGTGACTTTTGTCGCATTTCAATGACGTAAAGGTCAGATAAATGCAACATGGCCGTTCAGACTGAAGTCGTCCTGCAAAATATCAGGTACATTTCGGCTTTAGGACCACATATGAAAGTGGTCGGATTTGAACAAATTGGATTTGTGCTGTTCAAACTATCTTTAACAGATTGGACACAGGTCATATGGGCAAAAACATCAGATTTGTTCCACATTTACCTGCAGTCTGAACGTAGCCTAACACATCTATGCCCCTGCAATAATCACAACACTCTAGATACTTTACACTATGGCTGACATAATAACATGCCCATTATAACCTCTGACTCCTCCATATAATTACACACATCACATACAGAACTCCCACAATGCAACTCTCCTGCATAATGTAAAACAACAATGTAAAGTGATGAAAACATTGTTGTGGTCGTCATCACACAGTTGTTGCTTTCTTTGATGGCTGTATAGACGTGTTTGAAATGCCTCCACAGCTCGATTATACTGAAAAATAAAACCATAGCCTGGCAGTGTGGGTGGTGGTGGGGAAGCAGGGAATTAAAATTTTGGATGTGTTTTTGTGAAGAGAGAAGTTTACAAAGAAGTGGTAGGGTGCCATGGAGAGAGAGAGAGAGGCGGACTGTCTAGTAGATGGAAACGGTTGCTCCCTCAGCCTTCCTACAGGGCAGGGTTCTTTTATTGTCAATAACTTGGTTGCTTCAGACTCTTCAGCACAGTCTTCCCTCCATCAGGGGGTCTAATTGAAGATATCCACAAGGCTGTCATGGATTTCTTCTGGTTAGGGCACCACTGGCTGAGTTCAGTGTTGCTGTACCTGCTGGTGTAGGAAGGAGGACAAGGCCTGGTGGACATCGCAGCACATATCACAGCTTTCAGGCAGCAGACAGCTCAGAGACTGCTCTATAGTTTTGGACTGCCGTGGTTAGACGCTGCCTGTTTTGCTGCTGAGGATGGCTGGATGGCTGGGAAATGATAAACACTTGTTTCTGCTCCAGCCTCAGTCTAGTTTTAATTTGTAGACTTTTTTTTTTTTTGGTCAACTTTAGCAATGGTTTCTGGGTCTTTTAGTCATTTCATTGTTCACGCTTTGCATGCTGATTAATTTTATTTCAGCCCTGGTCAAGTTATAGCAAAGAAGAACCTGGAGGGTCAGGGGACATTGTCCTGATGCTGGCACTCGGCTTAGGCTGGAAGTTAAGTTTTATAAATTAACCAGAGAGACTGGGGATTTTGTGAATATTTGATGTTTGCTTCATGTTCTGTGAAAAATGGTACTGAATGTTTGATGGATTAGTATTTTGTTTAGACTTATTGGAAATGTCTGGACATATGTCAGGTTAATGTTATTTTTAAAAGACATCAACTTTAGTTTCTCCTCTCCTCTCCTGAACTTTTATCTACTCGTTCCTCTCACCTCCTCATTTCTCATCCTTCTTTTCTTTCCCTCCCTTTCTTCATCCCTCTGTCCTCCTCCTCCTCTCTGACCTCTTGTCTCTCCCTCGTTCCAATGTCAGGCAGCTGGCCAGTCCCTATGAATAATGGAAGAGATGCAGCGTATCTCTCACTTTTTTTTTTTATCTGTTTTTCTCACTCTACATTTCATTTCATATCCCCTTTTGTTCTGTCCAGCACACACTGTGACTGTTTTTCTCTGCTTAGGTTCGATTTAATCCTGCATCAACTTGCAGCCTTGGATTTTTATACATTTCATTATTGTCCCTTAGCCTTAATTCAACACTTACCCCAACCTTAACCTAATCTATCCTCAAAGGGTAGAGTGTTTTCCATGAATAGTTAAAACCTTTAAAACTGCAGTTAAAGCCACCAAAAAATAAATTCTTCATTGTGTATAAATAGAGCAGATTTTCAACCCAATTGCACACAGCATTTTAACTCCTTTTGACTTGACACTCACAGTCAGCATAATAATACATAATAATACTTTTCCTTGGCCATGTTTCAAACAAGTTGTCTTTTTGGACGCATGATTCTGTTAAAAACCCAGAGAAAAACAGGCTAAAAAATGAGAACTTGTTGTCATTTATAATTTAATATTGTGTACTTACCAAGTAAATTATGTCACAATTAACACCCCAACTGTACTGAGTTTCCATGACATTTTAAGTTGACACTTAAGTCTGACAAAAAAACTGAGTCTCAGGTTGGTTTTTTTTCACTTTTACCCGTTTAGTGGAAAACATTTTTGTTTTCTTCCATATGAGACACAATAAACACAGCACTTATGTAACTAAGCTATTTTATTCTATAAGTTCAGGTTGCAGTAGACAGGCTGTCTGAAAATGTTTTCTTATAGGCATAGTCTGACACAGATATAAAAGTACCAGAAAGTGTGCTGAAAGTTCCTGCTAGGGAAACAGAAAACCCTGCTTTATTGTTTTCTGTAGGGAAGTGCATGAATTTTATCCACTCTCCGCACGTGGTCATAGGTCACATACAGAACACAGTCTGATGTAGGAGTACTTCTTACCAAAAGATACTCCAGGAGGACTAATGCTTTTGCAAAAAGGTCTGTAAACATGTTCTCTGGTTTGTGGGCTGATGTCTGTGCTCATTATTTCACTCTACCAAACAGTTCAACTCACATTTGTACCCACCATTACTGAGACAGACCTCTACTTCACTTATGGAGAGGTATAGATTGCACTGGTGCAGTCATTCTCGGTGTATACTCTATAGTGTGGAGTCAGACTGCCTTCAGGCACAGACACTGCCTTTGTCTCATCTGACAGTCTTCATGTTCTTTCTCCCAGATTTTCTTATCTTTTTTGATTCGGTAACCTTCCTAACTGTACTGAGGCAAAACTTTGTGGCTCCCTTAATAAGCATTCAAGAAGGTCCTCTAACAAGTACTCTTAATATTTCTTTCCCACCTCCAATATTTTCTTTCTGCCCTTTTTCTTATCTGTCTTTCTTCCTCCCTCACTGTCTCTCTCTATCTGCTCAATATACCTGCAGCATCATTAAAGGGCAGTTACAGTGGCTCTAGTTGCTCAAGGGAGGATGGTAGAACATTGGCTTCCAGGCAGACTCTTACATCATTTCCTTTTTTGTCTCAGCGCACCATTTTCCCCAAGTATTTTTTATTTTATTTTTTTTTTATTTTATTTTTTTACTACCGCCTTGGTTGCCGTTGGTAACAACATGTGAGAGCAGCTGAAGCTGATGTAAGACTTACCATGGGCAACCAATTCTTCATCTCAGCGGTGATGCTGTTTTTGAAGATGTGAACTTTGCTGACTTTCTACTAGTCTACAAACTCCATTTACTCATCTCGACTTCAAATCTCCTCGTGTATTATTTGATCTCGGTCAAAAATGTGCACAGTAGGTTTCAGTAATTCTTCTGTTCTCTAAACAGAGAGACACGGGAAATGATTAAAAAAAGAAAAGAAAAAAGTAACACTGACTCATAATGAAGGATGTTTTATAATGTGAATTGGTCTTAATTGTCCATTAACATTCATTAAAATTGAGGTGGTTTAAATAGATGTTTTTATTTTTTTCAAGCTTTAGATCCTTATTTTTTTTAAGCAATGATTTACTATATGATCAGGAACTTATAACATACTATCAAGTACAACAAGAGCACTTTGACCTGTCAACATCATTGTCACTCATTTAATTACCACATCTGTACTTTCCAAAGCCATTGAGCCTGAACTGTAACCCTAAGCCTTAAACTGCATCCAGTCTTTGCACCTTGGAGAACCCCGGGAAGGAATATCAAACAACATGTTATGCATTGTATAGAAAATTGTCTATCATTAGTGGCTATTTTTAATTTTTTTGTAAATAAGAATGAAATATATTATGTAGAAGCTTTGAGATGAGGTTATTTACACTGGGAACATATTCCCACCTCTGTGCTCAGTGATAGATTTCTGATTGTTTTTGATAAATAAACAAGATCTTTCACAGCAGCGATTGTTGATGATGTGCTCTCGTGAGAGTAAGTTTATTAGAGTATGTAAATGTGATAATTTCTAATCAATTCATGGACCTAAGTGCACAAACTGAGCTAACAGTTCATTAACAACTACAAGAGAATGAAACCTGTGTTGGTTATCTTATTTTATATGAGGTTATGTTTTCATGGCATGTGCTGCTGACCTCTTGGCCTTGTAAAACAGATCTCGATCTCAATGGGACTCTATCTGGTTTAATATAGATTTAATAAAAATATATACCACCCAGCCAAAATGAAAAAAGTCACATCAACAATTTTGTGTTGGACTGCCTTTAGCTTTGATTTAGCTGTATGATGCATATGCAATGTCAAAATAAATGTCACAATATTTATTTTCATCCAGAGATTTATTAATTTTTTGTCAAGAGCTTATTGATGATGAAGAGTGTAGAAAAAAAGGTGTCAAGTCTTATCCATCACAACCCAAAGATTGTCTATGGGGTTCAGGTCTGGATTCTGTGCTGTGAAATCTTTATCTGAAAATGATGTCTCATGCTCCCAGAACCACTCTTTCACAATTTTATCCTGATGAATCCTGATATCATCTTGGAATATGTTTGTGTCATCAGGGAAGAAAAAACTGACTGATGTTCAGACCTGGTCATTCAGTTTTTTTCAGGTTCAGCTGAACTCATTTTATGAACAGATAATATTACTGAACCTGATCAACTCAATCAACCCCAGATCATAACACTGCCCCCACAGGCTTGTACTGTTGGCACTAGGCATGATGGGTAATCGCTTCACCCAGCTCTCCACTCACCCTGATGTATCCATCACTCTGGAACAGGGTCAGTCTGGACTCATCAGACCACATGACCTTTTTCCATTGAAATAGACTCCAGTCTTTATTCTCTCTATCAAACTGGTGGTTGTTTAAGAAATGAGAATCTACTCAAAGACCATGTTACGCTTAAAACAGTATTCACTGCAGTGAATATCCAATGGAATGATTTTACCTATTTTATTTACTTATTTGTTTGTTTATTTATTTATCAGCTGGGGTATTAAAGAGTGTGGAACATGCAGTACCACATAAATCCATATGCCCAAAGCAACAACATAATATAACATACAGTAAAGGACGTGCTGGTTTTTTTTTTTTTTTTTTTTTGTGTGTGTGTGACTGAGTTAAACCAAGTGGTGGCTATATTTCCCAAAACTAAATCTCCCCTTCTCTTTCTTGTGTCTCTTTCTCCTCTTTTCTGCCGTCTAAAGTACATTATAAATATATAACACGGTTTATGAAAGACTGACTCTTTCCGAGCAGTTATACAATTGGTAATATCCATATTGTCTTTATTTATTTTGGTGAAATAATCTCTTTATTTGTTTGCTTCCAGGCTAACTGGTACAACCCTGCCCTCGCCAGTGATATCAAATAAAAACTGGCTCCGGATACATTTCACCTCAGACAGCAACCACCGGAGAAAAGGATTCAGCGCTCAGTACCAAGGTGGGTCCATACAAAACAATATGTCAGTATGTATAGCACTATTTATGTGTGTAGTAATTGTGTGTTTGTGTGTTATGAGCTTTCATTTACAGACACTGACCATCATATCCAGTGAAAAAAAATTGAGTGTCTAAAATAATCGACTGGTGGTCTAATTATCTAGATGTTCCTTAATGAGCATGTTAAGGTGCATGTCTGTTTTCACGTGGCAGACCGGGTTTAATCAGATGCTTTGAAAAAAAAAATGCACAGATGGAGGCCTAAAACTTCATCATTTCCATCCCTGTAGTTTGCGTGTCCTCTCTTTTGTCCTACTATCGCTCCTTACTTGTCCATCTCTCAAATGTATTCTGTCTATTTATGTGTTTTTTGTGGTTCATAGAAGGAGCTGTATACATTTCATGCCAAGTTTGTTTCTCAGTGGAGGAGTTGGGTTGTAGTACAAATTTCTGTTTTGTTTGTGCGAAGCTGTTACTGGGATAAAATAGATGGAATTCACATTTACCCATAGAGACCCAAACATTCACTGGAGACCTGATCTAAAATTATTAATATGTGTTGATTCACAAACACAAATAATACACGGAAATAATTGTAAAGTCTCATAAATGACAGTGGATGGACACATTTGGTTTGTGTTCAGTTAATAATAGATTTTACTGAAAAAGTCACTTTTTTTCAGTTTTGTCAGTTTTAATATATTAACTCTAAACTTTAATCTGAGCTTTTATGAACATCTACTTTATCAGTAAACTAAATGTAGGAAAATACTTGATTTTCATTGGAAAATTTTCAAAATACAGAGGAGAATATCGTAGTTAATGATGATAAATCACCTAAAAAAGGTGAAATAGAGAGAAAAATTAATTGGGGAACTGACACAAAAGTAGCACTGGGTCTTTATGGGTTAATGCTCCTCCTTTTTCTCTCATGTCCCTTCCTTTCTGTGTCTTTTAATCTATTAGCTCTTTTTTTTAATTTAAGATAACACAACAAATGTACCCTTTCTGGGTTACACACAACATATTTTATTGACTGAATAAAAATCCAGAGATTCATCATCATTTAGATTTGATGTAGTATCATTTCTGCTCCTAAAATTACTGTTTCTCTTTTTTTTTGCAGTGAAAAAAGCAATAGAGTTGAAGTCCAGGGGGGTGAAGATGATGCCCAGTAAAGATTCCAGTCACAAAAACGCTGTCTGTAAGTAAGCTGCTGTCTGCGGTTACTGTGTGTTTGTGGAGGGTGGGACTGTCCGTCATCCAGACAGCATTCTTTAAACCAAAGTTGAAACACATCTAGTCACGAGCCCACACTCACAGGAGCACATCCACACATATGTATGCAAGCACACATCTACACAAGCACTTACTGTATGTACCCAAGGACACACACCTTGCATCCATCTTTTATGTGGCAGCAGCAGTGATTTCATCTATTTTTCACCGGGGTTGCCCTTCTAGGAGACAAGAATTAGTACCACACTGCTTTTGTGTTGTATCCTGCTTTTTTTCCTTCCATCCTTCAAAAGGAACATGAACATGAACTCCAGGAAATGTAGTAAATATTATTTGTGTTTATAAAAGCAGAATATGCATTATGTTAGAGCTATTCAGGTGTGTGTAGAGGGTTTATACAATATGTATCATAAAAAAATAAAGAAAAAAAACAAAGTACATAAACCCTTAAAGACCTAAAGAACCACCGGTGACCAAACACATTTACTGATCTAAAATGTTTATTAACTTTAAAACCACTAATCCTATCCATAGATTGAAATGAATCAGGTAAAATGCAGTTTTTCATCTTTTCAGAGTCATCATATATAATCCATTTGGACATTCAGAGACTCCATAATAAATGTAGAAACACTGTCATCTTCTGCAACTTTAATTGGTCACTGAAATCCGTGCAACCCATGGCAAATGACAGTGCTTCTAGACGCTTGCTTTTATGTTCATTTAATGATAAACTTGCTGATAAAGTCGCTTTTTCTTTAGTTTTCTCTGTTTGATATAATAACCTTTGAATTTACCCTGAGCTCTTATGAAAATCAACATAATCAGTGAAATAAATGTCGTATTTTCGCTGAGACATGCAAAATGCAGAGGGTAATATTATAATAAGTGGTGATAAATCACTTAGGAAAGGTTTAGTTAGAGAAAAATTCATTTGCAAGTTGCCAAAAAAATAGTTATAGGTCTTTAAAGGTAAAAAAAAATATGATGGATGAAATAGAAGCCAAACTAATGGCAGTATTAATATATTCCTACAATTAAGTTTATTATAATCCAATCCAACACAACAGGGTAAATATCACAGCTGAGTTACACAATCACAATTAAGGGAAACGAGTGCATGTTATTTAAGTCTGTAAATTCCTGTGATGTCACTATATTTCTGCGTATACTCTAAGGCATAAATTCAATATGGCATGAACCTTCAGGCTTGTGAGATTTATATAAGATTTAGTATTATCAGGAGCAGTGGCTGAAGTCTATGGTCAATTTGTAATCTGTCAGATCTGATAGAATGAGGGATTTATGGCCCAAGCCCCCCC
>JAPQRQ010000018.1:36067395-36090175 GCA_037367365.1 Apogon talboti | reverse complement strand
GACAGACAGACAGATAGATAGATAGATAGATAGATAGATAGATAGATAGATAGATAGATAGATAGATAGATAGATAAATTGGTTGGTTGATTGATTGATTGATTGATTGATTGTAATGAAATACTGCATACAACTGAGATAGAAACTACGAAAATGCAAAACTGTTCTTCTTTACATTCTGAATCACATGCCATGTGTCTCTCTCTCTCTTTTCACCATCAGGCTATTTTTATGCATCAAATCTATTTTTGCTTCAGACCATCAGAGCTCACATCTCTGAAATGTGAATCTTGATTTCCAATTTAATTTGTTGATGTATCACAGACCAAAGGAAATCCAAGGGATAACATATTAAGAGTGAAAACAATAATTTCAAACACAGTCCCAAAATGTTTGAAGGCAAAAACAAAACACATAACGGAAAATTAAATAAAGCCAAATCCTGACAAATCTGTGACCCTATTCCATATAAATATTCTGCTCTGACTTGTGAAAGCTCCTCTCGGGAAGCACAACGGGAGGATGTTCCACAACAAAACACTGGTTTAGAAAAAGGAGCTTCTGGCAACATTATTAACTGTGAGGCACTTTTACAAGAACACATATTGGCCCTGGTTTTGTAGTCGTGCTCAGGATCTACCATTGTTTTGTTTAGAACACAAATATTGAGCACCATTAATAAAACTGTACATGTAAAGCTGCTCTGCACTCTATTGAAAGGATCACTGCCCATTTGATTCAGAACTGATCAACAAACAATGGTTACAATGGACACGGATTTATACACATGCATAAATATACAACATTTTATACTGACTGTGTTTACGTTTTTTTATCCTGGAGGCTTTACTCCACAGTGCTGCAGTGTGATGCAGGTAGAAGGCTACTGACATGACTGTATTTCTGTTAAGGTCACCACCTAAAAACATACAAAAGTGTACCTGAGGGTCACCATGTTGGGAAACAAATACAGCAAAAACAACAAGGGAGCAAAGAGAGAGAGAAATGTAGTGTGACTGTAAAAAAAAACAAAAAAACAGTGAAAGGTAAAGAAAAGGGCGCAACAGGGAGCCAGAGAAAAAGAGCATCCTTAGCAGCTCTGTTTCTGACACTCTTCCAGCTAAAACCACAGACAGATGACGGTGCTTGTGACAGAGGATTGCTTGTGACAGATTGGAGCCAGAACCTTCTACTTTTACATAACAGCGTGAAACCTTTGCTGTGTCATTTGTCTTTATAGTCAAACTGAGCTTAGGACATAAAGGAGAAAGCTGCAGGATGAAGGTGCATGATTCCAGCCTAATGACGCTCCAAACGTTGCCTCTGGGCGGAGAAGCGTAATCCCTCGCCTGCAGCCATCACTCCGTTGTGACTCATAGTTTTAGAAAGTGCTTTTTTTTTCTCGGTGGAGGAACCTGTGGGTTCAACAAAGTCATCTCACAGCGCTGGTTGTAGACTTCAGCTCTTGGCTTGATTGACCTGTGAGCGTGAGAGGGTGGAGGAGGAAGATGGGGTAAAGTGGATAAGAGGAAAAGAGAGAAGAGGAGTGTAAGAGAGCATATCAACAAACTGCACTTCACACATTCCTCCTCTCATCCAGAAAGCATTTGAAGAGCAACTCAGCAGCTCTTACCTGAAACACGTCAGCCGATTACCTACGCATACTTAGATACACACATTAACACACTCGCCCATGTTTTCAGTTCTGTCTTTCTGTTTTCACCCTCGGTCTATACCCTTCAGCCTCCTGTTGGCTGACTCAGTGGAATCAAAGAGTTTCTTTTTTATCTGGAAAAATATACCTTCAGACATAGTTGTTTTCACAGCAAACAAAAGCAAATGGCAACAAAAAAATGCATAGAAACCTCACCTGGTTCATATCAGTGTTGTATAAAGGACTGGAAAGTCACACTTGAGTAGAAGTACAGGTACCCTACCAAAAAATGCCTGTGGTAGAAGTTCAAGTCACCACCTGAAATGTTACTCAAGTTAAAGTCTTTACGTATCTAGCTTGATTATGTTCAGATGACGCTCTGAGGAAGACTGCGGAAGCGGTCGAAACATGTTAACCACACACCTTACTATCTTTGCCGAGAAAAAGAATCTCTAAATTAGTACTATATCAAATAATCTACAATTACATGTACTCAAGTAATGAAAGCAAAAATACAAGTAAATGTTTAAAACAACCAAAGGCAGTCAGAATGTAGAATATTACACTGCTGCTCACATCAACAGATCACCGACAGGTTGAGTGTGGACCGTCATTTGTACTTGCATATGTACGTCATTAGGCCCAATGACAAATCAGCTTCCTTTGTTGCAGTCACTGGCAATCTGTGAAAAAAAACAAAGATTTATTTATTTATTTATTTTGTAATGAGTAACAATGTCCATTAAAAATATATCACAGTAGAAGTATGCAATTGAATTAGGAAATATAATGAAGTAAAAGTGACAGTAAACACAATAAAAAATACTCAGTAAAGTACAACTTTTCCCAAAACATACTTGAGTACAGTAGTGAAGTATTAGTGCTTTGTTACTATACAACACTGGTTCATACAGCATTCTTTCATCACTGTGTCAAGGTTTACTCTGTTTACTTCTCTAGACGTGTCCTGATGTGCATTGTGTTTTATGTCAGTCTGTCTTCACTGTAGTATGTCAGCAACGGATTGACACAATGTCTCAGAATTTGTTATAGGTCAGGGGGTCAAACTTACGGTCCGTGGGCCAAAATTGGCCTGTCAAAAGGGCCAATGCGGCCTGTGGGATGAATTTATGAAATGCTAAAATTTTATTGAAATATTAACAGTTAAGGATGTCAAACTCATTTTAGTTCAGGGGCCACATACAGAATAATTTGATGTCAAGTGGGTCAGACCAGTAAAATACTATCATAACAAGCTATATATTATGACAACTCCAAGTTTTTCCTCTTTGTTTTAGTGATAAAAAGTAAAATTACATGAAAATGTTTATATTTACAAACTATTTTCACAAAAAATGTGAATAACCTGAATACATATGAACTACATGAAATGTCTTAAGAGAAATTCAATTATAACAATATCATCACTTACTAATGTTTTGTGATCCACTGTGATCTGTACATTGTAATGCACATGTAAAAACAATAGCCTGAGGTTATATGGTTAAATGGTTAAAATTTTGCTTCGTGGTTGTTCATATTATTCGCAATTTTTTTAAGGATATTTTGCAGAAGTAAACATTTTCATAATATAATTAAACTTTTTTCAATGTTGTTATTTTACTGGTCCAGCCTACTTTAGTATATAATAGGATGTATGTGGTGGAGTCCGACACCCCTGGTATAGATTTTCACCTGGATGCAAGGACAGCTGAAACAGTTTTTGTGGCAGGACACCAAAGGTCAAACTCACTCTGGCTTCATGTCTGTCCATTCTGACAAGCACAATATCTTAGAAATTCCTTACAGGAAATATTCATTTGGACTCAAGGGGGAAACTCAAGGGTGAAAATGCACTGTGTCCCATAAATAATAAAATATTTTGACCTCTTCTCATGAAATGATTGTGCAATGTGTTTTTTTCTTGATAGATAAAGTGTAACTGGGACTCAGTATGGAATCACTGCACATGTTCAAAGGTTATTACTGATGTGTATAAATAGAACTAAAAAGAGGACTGTGTCTGAAAACAACATTATTCCAACTTTATGGACAACAGTGTATATTGGTGGCCAAGAGTCAAGGTCGCTGTTTGTCTGTCCGCTGTTATGAAGGCACTTTTTATCTCATTTGGAGTAGACATTCACTTAATAAACTGAATAGATTTTAGGGATCCAGGGAAAAGATTGTTGTGGCCTCACAAAACATTGGCCATAATTTGTAGTAACTGAGAGAGCTGCATGAACAGATTAGGATGCAAAAAAAACATGGTTGCATCAGAATGAATGTATAATTTTCCTGGATTTTTTTTTTCCAACTTTGCAACTACTACTTTTATTTGGAATCCACTTGAGTATTTATGATGGGCTGAGAAAGTAGCTGACGACACACACTAGCCTAAAAAAAGACCGTTGTCTCCTCTAATCCAGCTGCACTGAAGGCTAATGGTTATGGCAGCAACAGCATAATCCTGTTATGCATGTTGGCATGACAAATATGGTGTAATACTGGCTGGCCACTCTGGTCTTTTATATTTAATGAATTATTTAATAATGTATGAATTTTCAAGAAAAAGAACGTTCAAAATTATTGTCCTCTCTACTGTTCCTATGCTTGTTGCCATAGTGGATTTGTAGCACATTTTAAGTGATGTGACTTCATGTGTTGAATTTATACTACTGTATAAATATAAATTTTAAGACAAAGGATAGACAGATTAACCTTAATTTCTATCTATAGGCCTTTACAGTTGGCATAGAGCTTGTGAAAGATGTCAGAAAATACCATATATATGAGTATCACAGAGAAAATGAATAATTTTTTGCCAATTCCTAAAAAGTTTTAGAGATGAAAGGTTTGCTGAAGACACTTTGATGATATGGAAATGATGTTATGCATCATAAGCTTGTGTTTAAATGTTGAATGGTCTTTTAAGTGCAAATACAGGATTAAGCCAGTTTGAGGTTTTCCTGACATCAGCCCAACAGTGATATGTGGCAGCCCCCCCCACCCCCATAACAATCTCATGTTGCTTGCATGAGCTGGATTTGTTTCAGCAACGTGAACCTTTGTATTTGATGCCAATAAAATCCATTTGAACATGACTGAGCGAGAAAGAGATGAGAGCGCATGGCAGCGAAAGTGTGTTTTAGAGAGTGTTTGTGTGGTGATTTTTGGACGGAACATCAAAAACACAGCATAACAGCTAGACAGCTTGTTCTGTTTGCATCATATCTCACACAAACATGCATTCACACTGTCTATACACTCACAGCACCTCAGCACTCGCATAACACAATCACACAAACGCAGCAAATCAGCCATCCATCTTTTATGCTAGGATGCACAAAACCTCAGCGTGCCTTTGTAAATTGCAGCTAATGTGTGTGTGAGAGAGAGAGAGAAAGGTGAGTGAGCTGAGAATACAAAAAGTGGAGAGAAGAAGGATTGAGTGGGAAGAGACAAATGGAAATGACAGGAAGAGAGCAAGAAAGTCGTGTGAGAGATCCTTGAAAAGATGGGCTGAAAGAAAGCACAAGGCCCAAAGAGTTCACATATTGTTCTTTTTCAGGTCGTATTTCAAAACCCCTTCCTGGTGTCTTAACTTGTAGTACTGTAGTACTTTTCCACCACTCTCCTACTTTCCTCCAGTTCTATACACTCCCCCCGCGTCTGCTTTTATTTTTCTGTTTTTCTAACCATCATTATTCATCTGCAGACTTCCATTAAGACAGAGCTGGTCTAAACTGGTTTCTGTCATGTTGTCTGGTCTCATTTACATTTACATTACGTTTTAGGCATGCAGCAGATGCCTCCAGACAGAGTGAAGTCTAAAACCAATGCTAGATTCTTAATATGAGCAGGACAAATATTGTTATGTGTTTTGCTTTTGTGCTTTTTTTTTTTTTTTTAGGACTGGATCGTGCAGATGGATGAGATACTATAATGTCAGACAGTTCTGTTCATTTAAACTCTCAACATATTTTTGTAAATTCCAGTTATTTGTGAAACCCATTTCTTTCTTAAGGTCTTATTAAGTTTACAAGTCATTTTTCATACCATATTTTCCATTTAGAGCTGCTTACGAGTCTTATGCAGAAGTTGAGCTCTGTGGACTTTGTGGCCAGTGTTAAATAGAAAAGTTTATCATAAATTCAGGGAGAATAATTGGAGGCATTATGACTGATGGACTACTGTTGTTAAAGCATGGTGTGTTTACAATCCTTACTGAACGGTCCCTATCATTGTTCCCCTACATTTATTATATATAGCTGTTCTTGTTTTGTTTTAATTATTTTATTGAATATGTGAATTGTTTGTTTCACTTTGATCACCCATGTTCTGACTAATAATTGTTCTTTGTTGTTTCCAGTGTGTTGTTGGTTAGTGTTATGATGAGATACCACATCATTTTAAGACAGTATTTTATAAATAAATATAGAATCTGCAATGTTAGTAGCAGAAAAATGTAACATTTGTATAACGTGGTAAAGACTACACTAGGTTATATTTTATCTTTTGACCCTGTTAACCCTTAAATACCTAAACAGCCACTGGTGACCAAAAGCATCTAAAATGTTTAACACATTTTCCAATCAATACATTTTCCAATCAATACATTGGGATAATTCAGGTAAAATACATTTTCTAAGCTTTTCATTTTCATCAGATATGACTCATTTGGATGTTCAGAGGCCTTGCAGTAAACTTTAAGACACCATCATGTTCTGCAGTATTAATGGAAAAAAAACCAAAACATGACAAATGACACTGGATGTAGATACTTGACATGATATAATTTGCCTCATTTTTTTCAGTTCTGATATAATAATCTTGGAATTTACACAGATCTTTTAACAACTTCTACATTATCAGTTAATTAAATACAACAGAATGTCTGAAATACAGAGGATAATATGATAATAGATAGTAATAAATCAGTTAGAAAAGGTTATATGTAGATAAAAAATAATTTGGAAAACACCACAACAGTGCTAGGTCTTTAAGGGTTAAATAAGGTGTAAATATGCTATTGTTTCTGAAATAAAAAAAAACAAAACATTTGTGACACCTAACAAAGGGGAAGTTAATAGCTGTGTTTTATTATCATAATGTACGGCACCCTAAATACCAATGGTCCTTGAATGCATCCTACTGTGAGTTTGTTTAGGCTTTGACTTCTGTTCTAACAATAATAAGTGAAATATGGGAAAACTGAAACACAAAGTGGAGGATTTTTTGTTTTGTTTTGTTTTATTTCGCTGTTTGTACAAAATAAACAATTTTCAGACTTATTTCGTCCTGTTAAGGTATGTGACCATTAATTAGCTGAAAATATTGGGACATAATGTTAGCTAGCGGCTAAAGTTAATGCTGGAATTGTCTTAGAGGTTAGCCAGTCTTACAGCATTTGCATTTCTATCTACTTTAATAGCCTTTGCTGTTATTTTTGAGTGTGTTGGTTGTGTTATCCAGCCTCACGAGGGTGTCAGAAGACATCTGGTCGCTGTCTAATTATAATTTTGCTTTGAGGACAATGTGGTTTTCTAGCCTTTGCAGTTCAATTTATTTTCGAACTTACATTAAGATATAGCCCCTATATTTTTGCAGCATTATATCCTCCCGAACATAATTATTTTTTCATCTAATGATATACTGAGGCCAGTATAAGTAATTATAGATGTATGAATTATTTATTTTAGTTTAACATGGTCTATCTCACATGGGATCACTGTCAATACCATACAGGCACTATTATATTATATTAATTTCTCAAAATATCATTTAAGATAAAACACAACACAACAAAAAAATAAGTAATTGATACAAAACATAGTTTTCTGTTTGCCAGAGGCAGCGGGATCATGGTTAGCAAGCTTTCTTTGAGTTTGCTTCTGTTTTTTCTGTTTTGCAGGGCTAACCTCCTCTAGAGCGTTTTTACTGTTTTATATGATAATTACCAGTGGAGATGAGACAAAGAACTACAGCAGGGAGAGACAGGAATGTAACCTGGGGGCACTGCAGTTCAGAAAGTGCAATGCATAACTAAATGTGTAAAAAAGGGTTTATTTAAATGGGACTTTCCAGCCAAATTAGGGTTTTTTTTTGTTTTTGTTTTAGGTTTTTTTTTTTACTACAAATAACATTCTGGGTGTGAGAAATTATCATAGACTTTAATAAAGTGGCTCAGGTGGTTTGTTGACTTCCTGTTTAGACCGACCCCTTAAAATAATCAGCTGCCAAAACAAATCTCAGTTTCTATATTTGTGTTAATGAAGAATCCAAAAAAGTTTCGCAGCGAATTTCGTCCTTATTTTGTAGAACAGTTTGATGGACATGTTTGGAAGTCTGTGGATAAATTACACAAAGCTTTTTTTTTGTGCACTATTTCATCTTTTTTTTTTGTTTGTTTTTTACCTGTCAGGAAAATATTAACATAAAAGAGAAAAAAAAGGATTGTTTTTGTAGTTTAACAGTTGGAGTTATTTTGATTTTGCTTAACCATTTGGCTCTTGCCATTTATTAAAAAATAGGAGGTGCTTGTGGTCGCAACAACAATAACAAATATTATTTTTTTGTGTTTCATTTTTGCTGAGATGAACGTGGATGTTAAAAACTTACCCATCAGTATAATACAGTTATGTACACATTCCAAACAATTTCCAACTACTTCCAAAAAAATATTCTCATATTAGTGTAATATTTAATATGTGTATTTATAACTCTGCATACAACAGACATTGTTTATTTCATATTCATGTCCTTGTCTTTTTCAGTGAGTCAAAGTGGCCTTGCTGGTGATGTTTGTCCAGATCCTGGAGTTCCAGAAAATGGCAAGAGGATGGGCTCTGCTTTTCAGTAAGTTCACTTTGTACTCTGACTCATACACTTATTCATCAGTCAAATCAAGGATAATCAGAGCAGAGTACAAATTCATTCCTGCAATATGCTATACAAAAATGAATAATAAATGCACTAGATTATTAAACATGTCACTTATAGATGTGTCTTTGCCTGTATCCTTTATATGGAGGTTACAATTGAAATGAATGTACATACATCATAATGTAAAAAAAAATGCATATTTCTCACAATTGAAGGTATTCTGGTTTTTGCTCAAATATTTGTGTGTCATCACAAATGGGGAAAAAAAATTCCACAGCATTTGCAAATCTCACAAGTCATTTAAATGATATTTGTTCCATTTACAGGCAATTTGTGCTCAGTTTGTGTTGAGTGTTCTACAAAAAAAATCATTAATATACTCTATACGTATATTAAAATGCATTATATGTAAATAATTCATTTTAATATATTCTTTGTTTGTTACAGGGTCACAGGAAAATACCATTGTTTTTTTATTTCTTTTCTGCGGGTTGGCATCTTAATATCATCTAATTATTTATTTCTGCCACATTTTTTAATTTACGTATTTAAATTGTAAATTGTATGATATAACACACATTAAAGACAACACTAAAGACTGCAGTAAAAACACTCCTGTCCTCATTTGGGAATGGTTTCTTTCTTCTCCCATAGATGGTGTGCACGTTTACATCTGTAATAGTGAACTATTTTTTATTTTAATGTGCACTATTTTTTATTTTAATGTGCATGAAGTTACTGTCGGTCTAGACCTGCAGATGTTTGTATCGATTACTTTGTGTGTCCTTGTTTATTGTCATTTCATCTGTTTGAAGTCATTTTATTGGTTGGAATATTCCATCATCAGCAGTAATTTTCCTGTTTAAACAAACTATAAATTCATCTTTAAGGGTTTTATTTTCATCTTTTGCTGATGTAATGTGTGGGGTTGGTAGGTGATGGTTACTTTAGATAAAAAGAAGCAGCAAAAAGGAGACGGATTAACTTTCAAGAGCAGTCAACCTCTTCACATCCTACATGTTTACTTCACTCTAACAGTCACTTCCTGAGTCCTGATGCCAAGACCCTGACTTTCAGGGATAACTGTATAACCAATCAGAATCCAGGAAGGCTCCAAATTCAACACTGACATTTAAAGTGTAAATATATAAAGATTATCTGTATAGATACAAATACCGTATTTACACAGCTCAGAAAGCAGGTATTAGTAAGGTAAGTAACTACACTGATCAAGTATTATGAATGAATGAATGAATTAACTTGACTTTTGAACTTCACACTGATATAGAATTATACACTGTAAGTGAAATGGAATTTAGTCAAAAACCCAATTAAAGAAGGCCTTGGTGGACACTGACTTCTAAATGATTACATTTTTGGTGTCATCATTTAATCAGTACAAAGGAATTCATCATTTTATTCAATAAAATTATTCAATTATAAATATTCACTTCTACCTGAGGCTGAAATACTTCACATCACAGCCAGTTAAGCTCTTCTTGTGTTTCTGTTACTTATACTTATGCTTTTATGAGAACGTCGAAATGGGATTCCAGTTTTGCCTTTTCCTGAATCTCCAGCTCTTGCTGCAATTTTTTTGCCATTAGTTACTACACGCATTCTGCTGAACGATCAGTAAAGTTCTTTGAGTTTGTGTAAGCTCATTACCTCCGATTCATATATGTGTATGTGCATCTGTGAGCTTTTATGCACAACTGAGCATGTGCTGTATGTTAGTGTGCGTTTTTATGGTGTGTGACGCAGGTTCGTCTTCAATCATCATTATGCAGAAGCTGAAATAGCTTGCGATGAAACAAGGCAGTAAAAATAGCAACTCTGCAGAGAAAATGAGAAGAAATTTAGAAACTGTTGAGCAGCACATGTGTGGAGGCATTGTGTTGCCTTTGTTAAAGCACCGGTTCGGAATAGTCAACACAAATATTCAATCAAAGAGGTGGTAGTTATTATCAAACAACAAACAACACACTTCCCATGCCTTTAATTGTAATTCCACAGTGGGTGGTTGAGGGTAGCGTATTTTTCAGTGTCATCAGCAGCTCTGGCAAAGTTACAGAAGCAGCAAAGCCAATGACCCAACTTTCTGAAACAAAGGCACTAACAGAGAGATTTGGCCAGACTGTACAACGTAGCAGCGTTTAACAACAGGATGGAGCCACCGAGCAACCAGAACTCTATATAGTGGCTGTTTGTCCAGGTGGTAGACTGTTGTGTCTATCAGCAGGGAGGACACATTAAGCTTTACAGACAAGACATCATGCAGAGTCCCATTTAGATGGTTGGATGTCCCTCTCACATGTAAGACTGCAGGGAGCAGGGAGAGAATCAGGCAACAAAAAGACCAGAACAAATGATGGGAGTAAAGTGAGGGACAGCATGTGCAGTGTGCAAAACAGAACAAAGAGTAGTTGACGGAAGAAAAGAGCATGTGAAAATCAAAGTTCTACAAAAAAAAAAAACAAAAACGGTCCGACAGGAACAGGTGAACTATAGCTTCCATTTAGATGGAATCTTCCACATTGATCCGATGCCTTTTGTGACTTTCTTTCAACATTTATCGATTATTGCATCTATCTTTCAGGAGGCTTCAGCTCTCTTAAGATGTATCATGGTACCACCTGACTCTGACTTTGTGGAGCAGTCAGCACTGGAACTCAAGTTATTATTATCACTCCTCTTGACAGCTGTTGTTACTGTTATGTCTCCCTATCTAGAGTGGGCTCCAGCGTCCAGTTCAGCTGTGACGACAGTTATGTACTACAAGGGTCTAAAAGTATCACCTGTCAGCGAGTAACTGACACCCTGGCTGCCTGGAGTGACCACAGACCCATCTGCAGAAGTAAGTTCCACTCACCAGCTCCACTGCAACTGGTTATGTTTGGTTACATAAGCCTCAACGTGCAACATTTTAACAAGACACTTAACCCATAAAGAACCAGTGGTACTTTTAGGGCAGTTCCCAAATGAATTTTTACCAAAATGTACCCATTTTTAAGTGATTTATCACCATTTATTATGATGTTATCCTGTGTGTTTTGCTTTTTTTCCCCTGTGAAAATCAAGTATGTTCCTATATTTAATTTATTGATCATGTAGATGTTCATAAAGGCTCAGATTAAAGTTGAGAGTTATTATATCAAAAGCAGAGAAAACTGAAGTAAAAGTGATTTTTATCAACAAAGTTATCAATAACTGAACATAACCCAAGCATTTATCAAACCACATGTTTTTTTTTGTTTGTTTTGTTTTTTTTAATGGGGAATAATTGTTGTAGAAGATTATGTTGTAGAAGATGTTCACTACAGAGCTTCTGAACGTCCAGATGGGTCATATCTGATGACCATGAAAAGATGACAAACTGCATTTTACACCAATTATTTACATGGATTGGTAGGATTAGTGCATCAACAAGTATTAACCATTTTAGATCAGTAGGTGTTTTTGGGTTAAATCACACTGCACACAATTTTTTTTCAGATACTAAAACATATATGTTGGGTTTTGCTCATCATTAGCAGTTTCTTTAACTGGAAAAAACAAGCCCAAAGTCATAAGAGCCTTGATGAGTGGATACAAAAAAAATTAGAATGTCCTCTTTTTGTATAATTTTCTAAAATCTACAATCAAATACAGTATAGAGTATAATTGACTTATAAATAGAAGTAATAGCACTTAATTGTCAGTAGGAACAAGATGTTATGCAAACCCCTCCCGCCAGATGTTGCAGCTCTAGTGTCATCTGAAAAAGATATCAGTGGGATGGATACTCATCCCTTTTACATAAGAGCAAAATGAGACCGTCTACTAAACCAAAGCTGGCGACTTAAGTGTGATGACACTGAATGGTGGAGTGAAACAAAATGGAAAATGGAAATCAGGTCTGTCTAAAAATTCTCCTTCATTACTTTATTCTAAATCAGAGATGAGTGTCTCTACAGAAGAGTTTAACTGTAGAGACAAACAACTGCACATATCTCATTCAGGTATCTGCTGGAAAACCTGTCAAGTCCTGCCAGATTTGCCGACACACTGTATACTGTAGAATCATGAAAATAATAATTTATGAGTGTGATTTCGTTTTTATTTTTTGCTTCGTGCTTTCCAACCGACTGACCAGCTAAGTAACAAAAAAAAGAGCAGTGAATGGCAGAGCAATGATGCAGGGGCTCCCACTGCCTGCGTGTTTACTGACAATACCCTGTTGGGTTTATTGCTCCACAATGAAAAGGCAGACAGCTAGCATACACACACACACACACACACACACACACCCCGGTGCATGGAGTCACACACTACATTGACAATATGTGTCCAGTGGACAATGTCACACACATCATAGCTGCAGCCGTCTTCGCCTTGAGCCCTGTGTGTGTTTGACAGACAAGCAGTCCCTGTGCTCAGACACATACTGTAGGGTCCATGTCACATTGTATTACAGTGTGTGTGTAATGTGTGTGTATGTGTGCGTGACTGCGGGAACCTGCTCCAATGATACTGGTGACTGCTGACAGCAAAACACAGCAGCAATACTGAGAGTCTGAAGGGCACATGAATATCATTTAACAATTATTTTCTCTTGAAGTTAAATGTTTGTGGTTAATTTCATTTTAGTTTTCTCTCTTAAACCATTGATTTGATTCTTTTTTTGTGCTACATCATAGTAAGTTTTTGATGGTGAGTTTTGAGATTTTTTTTTTTTTACATAAAATAGAACAGGATCGACAGCAGCCTTATATTCCTTTTTGTTGTGCACTTCTAAAAGTTCATCAAAGCTTTTCTAATCTAGGTTCTTATTCTAACAATGATTTTTTTATTTATTTTACCTTTCAGCTTTTTCCCTCACTTTTAATAGTGTCGGGGCAGTCATTTAAATCAGAAAGCTCACTGCTTAACCGGCACAAAATGGCACACAACATGTTGACACATATTTGAAGGAGATAATGGAGAATTTGGCTGATAAAGACTCAGATATTTCCCTCTGGAGTTTGTGAAAACCACTAGCAGAACTAACACCGGAATGAATATTGAACCAGCGTTTATCAAACAGATAGACAGACACAAGATTACAAATGAAAGCTAATGTTGCATCTTGGTTTTTGGATTTACACGCCACCATTAGCTTGCAACTGCCATCAACTTAAAAAGTAATAAAATATGTCAGTGTTGAGTCAAAACCTTGCGTCTGCTGCCTCCGACTGGCTGAAAAAAAAAATGGTGTGAAGGGTTTGTGTATTTAATAGGATACAAAATTACACACAGCGCGATGGCCGCTTGAGAGACTGTTGTACATGAAGTATATCGCAAGACATTGATTTATGTCTTGGTATTTGTCACACATTTAAATACACAAAAGATGATCCATTGGCAGAGACAGACACACAAGTAGACAGGCAGAGGTTAAAAATTGCTCTACTCTATAGCTCTGGTGTATTGTGTGTATCTGGTTTGATCACTATTCTGGGATTGAACCCCTTGAGCCTTTATCATTCTCTACTGAGACTTTACTTCTAATTAGAAGCTGGTCTGTGGAATGAATCGCCATGAATGTGTGTCTGTGTGTGTGTGTACATGTGTGTGTACCTGTGTGTACCACAGTGTGTTTCAGTTCTCTTTTCTAATTAACAGGCAGATCAGTCATCTGAGGTCCTCCTCTCTCTCCCTTTCTCTCTTGGTATTTTCCTGTCTCTCCCTTTCCTCTCGCCCTTTCTTCTTCACTTTCTTTTATTTTCCTTTCATTAACTTGCACCCTCTCAATTTTTTTTTCTCTTAGTCTCTTTCTAACGAAGTTTTCTCCTTCCAGTTTAGGGTTTTCACGCTTTTCTAGCAGGCTTAGGTGTTATGATGCATTCAGGGGTCGTGGGGTTTTGATGTTGTTTGACTAAAAGCTGTACATTTTCGCTTACAACTCGACTATTATAATTACAATATTTATAAACACACATAGGTTGCTGCTGTTCACATTACACTCATATATTAAAAAGGAAAAAAGTGAATCAAATACGAATATGCTAATTGAGGTAAACACAATATCCTTAAGTAATCCTTCATGTCTTGGTGATCTATAGAAATAATAAACACAAAATAACTTCTGTACAGTGATTTAGAATTCCCACAAATAACAGCAAAACATGCATAGTTTTTGCTATTTTCAATTTGCTTAGGTTGTAGTAACTGTGTCTTTAAGTTTTCTAATGGTACAGAACCACTGCACTTAACATTCCCTTATTGTAATAGATCCACTGACACACTTCCTTCTGCCACACAGTGTTCACATCTCATTTTAATGAGTAGAGTTTCTACAGTATTTATAATTAGTGAATGGAGGAGCTGTGATGTTGCCCATTAGTTTCTGAACTGCTGTTTTGAAGCAACACAAAGGGTCAAGGCCATCTGCAGAGGGTCATGGGTGAAATAATGCTCAATGCCAGCTTATTGACTCACTAAAACCTTACAATTCATCAAACACTGTGTAACAAAGTCATTTTTATAGACTTATTATAGAGTCCAAATAAAACACAAGAGTGGAATGAGTCCCAAAAATAAAATAAAATACAATAAAATCAAATAAAATTAAATAAAATATCGACTGAGTAATGTAAGTCAGTGTAGGTCTCTTGGAAGCAGGGCTTTTTGGAGCAACCCCCAGTGGCCATTAATGGTATTACAACTTTAATATCAATCCTGCATTGGCTTCAGCTTTCAGCAAATGTTGTTGCCTCTTGGTAGTGAGTTAAGTTTCTTTCAGTTGAAATGTGGTCACTGTCCAATCATGCATTAATAAATGTACGTAGGTATAGGGGGACTGTCAAGCTGTAGATACATATTAAACCTCCAAATACAACAATAAATATTCACAAAGCTCCAAAAGGGATAAAAGACTAATGTTTTGCCTTTGTGATGCAAAAACCTAAAAGGAGAGACTAAACTCTGTGAAAGATCCCCCACACACACACTCACAGATGAATCCATCAAATCCAAAGTTAGTTGGAGAAAATTTTTATTTCTTAATAACCATGTTCATACACAAACACTAACCCTAACCCTAACAAACAAAAAAAATATATAATAATAATATGATTATATTAATTTTATGTCTAACTCATAAAGGGGATTTTTGGTTATTTTAGGACATTATAGTAACTAAATGGCCAATCAGATATGCCGAAATAACTACAAGTGGGTGTAGACAAAATAACAACACTATGCATTTGAGAGCTATATTCACAATGAAATTTGATCAATAAATTGAAATTAATCAATAAAACTAACTGAAGTGTTTGCAGCCAATGCTACGTTTTTATGTGCTATTCTCTTGCTCAGCCTCAACTGAAACGCAATTATCTAACTACAGCATAAACCATGAGTCATTTCTAATTAGTGGATGAGTGGGGGAGTGTTTATCTTCCTGAGTGTGGCAGAGTTACAGTGAAAACAGGACACTTACTTTGTCTACAGTTTTATATATGATTGTTCATTTATGCACTCATCCCCTCTAATAGCAATGCAAAACTATTGTAAATCTTCTTAGTAATGAGATAGTTGACCAGAACAGCCTCACTTTGGCGTTAATTCTACAGGTCTGTGAATTTTGCTGGAGGGGTGGATATAAATTTTGCAAAGGATATTTCATCAGTTGGGGTTTTGATTACCTATTTGCTTATGGATGGGATAATTTGCATCCTGGTAGAAACTGCTCACATTAGAATTTTCCTTTAATTTGTCACTGGTATGTGTATGATCAGGTCAAGCTCTGTCTGTAGTGTGACAGTGCTTGTTATTCATCTTTTCATGGTCATCAGATATGATCCATGTGGGCGTTCAGAGGCTCCGTAGTTACCGTGGAAACACTGTCATCTTCTACAACATTAATTCACCAGTAAAACCCATGGAGTTTGACCCATGACAGTGGATGGACACACTTGTTTTTATGTTCAGTTAATGATAGACTTTACTGAACAAGTCACTTTTTCTTCCGTTTTTTTTTTGTTTTGATATAATAACCTTTGAATTTACTCTGAGCTTTGATGAACATCTACATGATCAGTGAATTAAGTATAGGAAAATAGATGATTTTCACTGAAAAAATGAAAAATGTAGAGGATAATATTATAATAAATAGTGATCAATTACCTAGGAAAGGTTACATAGAGAGAAAAATTCATTTGGGAACAGTCACAAAAGTCACACTGGGTCTTTATGGGTTAAGGGTTTTTTTGACACTATTGTTTTTTTAATTCAAATAACCCTTTAAAGCACTGACACATGGGTAATTTTATGAGCTAGTGAAAGGAGAAATATTACCTTAAGTATCACAGAGGATAAAAATCAATGTGAATAGAATAGACCACTAGGAAGAATATTATGAAAAATACTGTTGATAATAAGGATGTGCAGGCTCCTCAGAAGCAAAGGTACTAAAAGTTTTAGCAGAAGAGGAGGGTGAAATAAGGGGGAATTCTTTTTTTAATCTCCTTATTGATATGGTTAGCTATTCTAGCAGCATGCCAACTAGTCAGATTGGTATGTTTGGGCCCAGAAGAACCTCCTGTTTTTAATAGTGCATAAAATACCAAACAAATGACAAGACAGTAGTGAGAATAAGCTAGGTTTTAGCATTAGCTCACTCATGACCCTTTGTAGAGGGTTTCAACAACTGGATGGTATCATGGACATATTAACCTTCCAGTATTAGAACATGTAGAAACAATGATGATCTTGTAAATTAACTTTACCAGGTTATATGTCTCTAGTATATCCACCCTGACGATAGCGGTTGATAACTCGCTCATCCAGAAGTTATGTTACATTTAATCATTGTTTGTCATTTTGACGGAAAGGGTCGTAAAAATCCCTTCATAATCCATTATTACCTGTCATTTACATTTTTAATTAGATATTTAATGGCAATTATTTTTCACAATCAGTTCGATCATAATAATTCATATTCCGCTCCAACGAGCCTTTCCCTGGTGAACCAAGACAAAATCCCACAACATATGTGTGTTCTTCACCAGCATAGCCACACCTGTCAGTGATGTGTGTGATCAGAGATGCAGTTCAGTCGGTAGTTTTTCAACATACTGTCTGCACCCCGACAGGAGCACAGTTATTGACAGGCTTGCCTGTGAATATCATGTTACAGTAAATTGCTGTCAGTGTTCTTATCTGTCAAAAGAGAGACTTCAGATCTTTCCTTCAAAATCAGTTATTGAAAGAAAAAATCTCAGTAACACAAGCCTGGTCTTCATTTCTTGGGGTTAGTATGTCATATTGGTTTTAGATATTATCCTTTTCATTTAATCCTATTGTGTGGAAAGGGTAATGTATAAGTATAATTGAAGTAAAACTGCATCACATCACTGCAAAAATCTTTGTCATATTTTTCAAGGCTTGTACAGAACCAGTCTTAAATAATGCAGATAACCATTAAATCAGATGTGGGATTGTATCCGATTAAAATGGTTTTAACTGTATATCACAATAATTGTAAAAAATATAAATTTGTTTTACTTGTGAAAAAAAAAATCCAAATAAATTAATACCATGGATTGATCTAAATGTCATCATAATCACTGACATGGTTTTGCAATCTACTGTTGTCATAGTAACTAATGGTATGTTGTATAGTACTAAAAAAAAACAATGAATAAAAACTCAATGACCTGAGTCTGCTTGAACTGTGGTAATTGATTGTATTTAAGCTTTCTACCTTGGTAGGATGCGATTAGCCCTAAGTAATCAGTTTAATACCACCAGCTGTTTGTGTTTGTGGAAAATAAACTCTCCTGAGAAAAACCAGCGTGGAAAAAAAGTCTGATTTGATTGCATGATATAAAGACAGGCAGGTGAGGATGTCACTTGGTTACTAATAGTCCTCCAAATCCAGTATCGACAAACCACAGGTTGTGTTTTGGCTGCGCTGAGCCCTGTGGTTTAAGAGAATTTGCCTTTTTCTCTGTCACTACCACTCCCCTTCTGCCCTCTATTCTCTTTTTTACGGTAAGAAGCCATTTGCAGTCGTTGAGTGTAATTTTAATTACCCCATGAATCTTTTTTAAATCTCTGTGTCGCTCTGTCTGTCTCTTGCTGTTTTGTAGCTCGTACCTGTGGCAGTAATCTAAGGGGGCCCAGAGGGGTCATAACTTCTCCTAACTACCCTGTTCAATATGAGAACAACGCACATTGTGTGTGGGTCGTCACTGCAATGGACCCTGGGAAGGTGAGTTCATTTTTATCATTTTAGTCCCTGTATTTCACTAAATGTTTGATAAACACACCGCATTCGACAACATGCCAGGTTTTCAAGTAACGGTATGAATTTCCCCTGGAGTTTAATCCAGTTAATCTCAAGTCATCTTTGCACATAACCTATGTTTTTTTTTCTGCTGTTGACATATGAGTGGGTTTCAAAGAGATTGCGGAAAAAGCACATAGCTTTGACATGCCCCTCAGTTTTACACAGATGGACTTAAAGGCTGGTATTAATGCATGTAGAAGGATATTGACCTAGTTGAAGAATATGTTGAAAAATAAACATCATAACTTAAACCGTCTTTCCCAACTGTCCTTTTGCCATGAACTTTTTGACGCCCCTTCGTACAAACAGTATTTACTGTATGTCAAATAGTGACCTTTATGAAGTGTCAGCATAAGGTAAGATACAGGTACTAGCCCTCAGAAGGTAATAACATTGGCTGAAAATCAAGATTGTGGTGAGGATATTAAGTGGAGAATCTAAATATAAAACTCCAATATGATGGACATCTCTGGGCACACACATTTTGATAGAAGTCCGTCGAAAAGCAAACCTGTCTCGATAATGAACCTTAGCTTTTTCGTTCTACCATAATCCCACCTACTTATGACAGAGAAATGCGAATGGAATACAATGGAAAGTGACCTTCGGTGCTGAGGGGCTGGAGCTCCAAGTATATAAATAGGAAGTTAAACATGAATCTTAAATATATTGCGTAATATGAAGTAGTTGAAATGTTGAACTTCTTCTTTGTGGATAGAGTTCTTCTGTAAAAGGACGCCGGGCAAATGACACTGTTGTTTTTAAAGCTGTTTGCTCTGCTCACTGGCTCGGTTGCAGAACTCATAGCCACCACACTTCCCCGATTTTGTAAAGGCAAATCTGTTGTTGTATCATTGTTGTGTATATATGAATAATTCATACACCTGCGGTACAAAATCTCAAGTCTCTATCTACAGTTTCTTTTGTGGTGTTATCTACTCCTTATGTCTTGTCACATATCCTGTCTTCCTCTCCCTTTCCTCTTCTCTACCCTATGCTGTCTCCACTTTACCTTCCCTCCTCTACTCTCCTCTCTCTCCTCTCCTCTCCTGCTCGCCTTTCATTTTCCTCTAACATCTCTCTCTATTCTCCCCTCGCCTCCTACCCTTTTTTCCTCTGTTCTCTCTCCTCTGCTTTCTCCTTCTCTGCTATTCTTCCTCCCATTCAGTTTGATTTGTCTAAAATGTTAAGTTTGACGTTGGCGAGAGCAGAGAGTAGGAGGAGTGAAAAGAGAGTAATATAGGATTAAGGTCTTTTAAAACTACAGAAAAAAGAGGGGGACTATAAAGAAGAGAAATGGGCTTGGGTATCCAGCTAGGTAATTCTAAAAGGAACAGGAAGTAGGAAAAGGGGAAAAAATACTGAATGTCCAAACGGGTGCCTGATATGTGACATTAAGGTTATCTGTAAAAATGGACGGAAATAGAGTCTATGCACCTTTGAGCCTCTGAGAGTGTAGGATGGAAAAACGGCTGTGTATAATTTAGGGGCGAGAGCAACAATAAAAGAGAGGAAAGAGAGTACTTAGCTTTTTGGCTTTTTTCTATCACTCTGTCTTTCATCTTGATGATAGTAACACAAGGTGACCAATAGATTTTTTTTTTGTTTTTTTAGTTTCACCCTGTAGCGTTTCTCTGTTGCATGCATTTCTGCATTTCCAAAGAATTCCGCACCTCAGCTCTGCGAACATTCCAACCTGTTTTTATTTTTAGCAGCACTCCGCTAATATTTAATTTAATTAGGCTAATTTACAGAGAGCATTACATCATTTGTTGCTGTTAGCGTTAATCTTTCCAGGCTTGTGAGTGTATTTAAGTCCATTTATAGTGATTCTGTTCAGTACCGGGTTTGTGTACCGTGTCAGGTTTCGCTGACACAGTAAAGTAATGATGTCAGATGTAACACAAGTTCAGATTGTGTTCGGCTGCTTTTGGCTGCCATTGTCTGACAGTGCACTTATCCTACCTAGATTTATAGACTTTGCAGAACAGGGCAAAACACAAGTTTTTGAGACAGGTTAAAAAAAAAAAAGCATTGGAGTGTGCATGTTAGGGAATTAGTTAAGCTAGTAAACATATTTTGTCATGTTAAGATGCTTTATGTTATGTTCGATCGTGTTCACACTTTAGTTTACTGTGTTGTGTGTTTATGTTTGTGGATTGGTAACACTTTAACCCCATGAGGGCTGTTATAAAAATAATGTTAGTACAGACGAGATGTGAATAAAGTGATGCTGTATTCACTGTTCAAAACACACATGAAAATTGCCTTGTTGTTTTTACATTTATTATGAGACAGGTACAAGTAGACAATAGGAGGCCACCTCATTTTTTAAGAGTTCAAATACTGTTATCACTGATATGACTTGTTTATAGGTGAAAAAAACTATCGCCTGTCTGTATTTTGTGTGTATTGTTGTTCAGTGTATCAACACTAGGACTGTGCCGCAATACCCTGCTGTTAAAATGGTTCTTAACCCCATTTTGAGGCATGTGTACTTTCCCAATAACAATAAGAGTCTATCGCATTTATCGTATCGTATTTATTTTCTTTGCCCTGATGTGTTACAGGGGAGCAGTCTGTGTTTGCAGCACTTTACATCTTCCACAATGTGTGGACACAGTGGGAGTGACATTTCTAATTCTCATATGGACGCCGCAGCTTTAGTGGTGACATTATGAGTCTCTGCAAATACTAGTGATGTGTTGCCGACCATTCATGACAGCATACACAGTGGATGTGGCGCTAAATCTAGACGAAGCCCTTTCATACATAACAAGCACAGGGAGGATCGACTATATGATTAACAGTCAAATTCCTACGCCTATACTTGACAGACTTTTGCTAGGTTTTGTGTCACATCCCTTGTCTTTCTGCCTGAATATGCAAAAGACTTGTTGCACTTATACGTACTTACATAGCATCTTATTGAGAAACTTTAGTGAGAAATGTTTGCAGACAATGGTTAAACTGCTGTAATACATAATTTTTTAGCTTTCTATTGGTCTTTCTCCAGTATTGTTAAGAAAACTGCGAACACTGGAGCATGGTGATACTGTACCCTTTAATTATTTAGCCCCAGGGGCCTGTTTAATACCTGGTACTGTAGGTTTTTGCTATAGTATCATGTCAGTATTGGTATGGAGATACATAGGGCAGGTATTGAGTCATAATTTCAGAATGATGACAACTCCAGACAGATAGACTGTCTTGTGTCTATTGTTAAGTGCAAGTTTGTGTGTGTGTGTGTGTGTGTGTGTGTGTGTGTTTAAGTGTGTGCATGTACATGTCTGCGCCTAAAAATGCTTGTGATTTGAGAGCACTTTAAAATTGTGCTATAATGACAGATTATCAGCTACTACAGCTGCTGGCATTTGCAGAATGTCACTATCTACATACACAGAGGGAGAGACAAGGACAAAGACAAACAGGAGGATAGACAGTTATAGACTAGACTTGACGAAACTGAAGTAGAATAGAAGAAGAGGGCAGAACAGGCAATAACCACCCAGGGAATTAAAACAACAGTGTTCAACACAACACTGAACAACACCTTGGCATCAGTGTTCTGTATACATGTATAAATTACATATTTTCTTGCTTTGTCTTCACAGAATTAAATAGGAGGTGAAAATCAACTAATCAACTGAAGTGCTTGTTCACTAACAACCTTATCACTTGCACCCATGTGGTATCTGTCAGCATGTTGTTATGTATTAGACCCAGAGCCTTTGACCTACCTACTTTTCAACTGCACTGAGACATACTTTGTTAGTTATTTTTAAGTCTTTTTTTCCCCTCAACTTAGCCTGTTGAAAAATGAACCAAATAAATTAATGACTTTCTCCACATCTAATTAATGGTTCTGATTTGTCCAGAGTGGAGATTTTAACCTTTTTATTTTAGAAAAAAAGAATCATATATAT
>JAPQRQ010000018.1:36029958-36040035 GCA_037367365.1 Apogon talboti | reverse complement strand
TATATATGTGTGTGTGTGTGTGTGTGTGTTATTGAGAAAATTGGGTTTATGCTGACATTAATTTAACTACAACTCATTTCTTTATTTCATTTGTGAAGCAATCATTTTATGTGTGGTTTGCCAGATTTTTGACACACATCTGCACTCTGATGACTAATACATCTAATCATTATTCTCAAAGCTGTGCATACCAGACGTTGTATAAATATAGATAATGAGATGTCGCTACCTGTCATTATGGAAAAGCGAAGCCAAAATCTTGTTGCTTCAGGAAATGACATGTTGCTTCCGTGACACAGTTTGAGGAGGCCCACCTGATACGAATCCACCTGCCTGTCTGAAGCAGTCTTCACAATGATTGTCCATTATAGCTGTCAATCACATTTCAATCACTCTAATGTTATCTGATCACGTAGAAGCAAACTGAGCAAAGAGATTAGTCAGATGAAAGCTCCTTAAAAACAAAGAAATCATCTCTGAGAATAAAGTATACTTCATTTTGTCTGTACTTTGGTCTAAGTCCCATTGTTTAACATTGATTGAGGTGTTTTGACTTCATTTTTGACAAACTGTCACTTCATCATCTTTACATACAGTCTATGGAATATACCTCCCATTTCTTCTCTTGCTCCTTTTTTTCCCTCTTCTTTTTCTCTCTCCTCTCATTTCCTCTCCATCAGTAGCTAATCAACCTGAGACTTGTCCAATCACAGGGAGGGTGTGCTCTGGGAGGGATCAGGTTAATCTCTGGAATGTGACTAATATAAGCTAAACATGACAGGGTTGAATCCAAGTGAAGATAATTCCATTCCTGTATTTCCCTATCAGTGGAGATGTCACATTCACAGTGATACACAGATGGGTGGGAATTTGTTTTCACTGGAAGCATTTATTTCCAGGTATTGAAACACAAAGTTGTATTGTTTAGATTATAAAATTCATGTACATTATGTAACAACACTATTGGTTCTAGTTTACCTGTGGTCTCTGTAAATGGGTTTCTCAGTTTTTTTGATTCCGGGTGAACTTCTCAGTGTTTTTACTGTTCGACACTGTGTCTAAAGTTGCTCTTCTTGAAACTCATTGTTATCTTCTTTTTCCTCTCGCTGTAGCATTCGGTCAGAATGAATGCCATGATCCAGGTGTTCCAGTCAATGGTCAGAGGTACGGAGACCAGTTTCAGCTCGGCAGCTCCGTGGCTTTCCGCTGTGATCAAGGATTCATTAGGACGCAGGTACATGATGATATTATTATTGTATCAATTATTAAGTAGCTTTCATAGAAGTATTTGTGTATAGTTGTGTGTGTTATAGCATAAGCACACTAAAATAAGTACCACGTATTAATGCATATTATAATTTTAGGGGTCAGATCAGGTCACTTGCATCATCCAGGATGGAAATGTTGTTTGGTCTGCTGCTGTGCCTCGCTGTGAAGGTAAATATAACCCACAAATAGACATATACATATATAAACTGTTTACTGTACACATTAGCAACGGGTAATCACCTCAACATTTTCTTCTTTCCGGGTTATAAGGTGACAAAGCATTCAGCTATTTGGCTCTTGCTGCGCCACTGCGGTGTGTTCATGCACCTTAGAAAATGTATAAATTCCTCTTCTAATTGCTTTAGCCTCCAGCCTCCCCACACTTACTCAGCCTGTTTGCATGCATCTTTCTCTCTCAACAATAATCTTAAATGAGATTGGCACAAGTTCTGCTGAAACTCATTCAGGGAGACGCATTCATTATATGCAGACGCTAATATACTGAGATGTATCCATAGCGCGCAGATAAGCTAAAACGTGGGAGCAATAATAAAGGGACAGTAAATGTACTGTTATTTCAACAGTTTTTGGCAAATAGTAACCACTTCCCTGTGTGTATTGGTGCATCTTTTTTTATTCCTTTCTATCTTGGACTGCCAAAATAAAATTACCATATGTTTCCCGTTGTTAATAAGCCGGATGGAGTTGGAGTATCAAAATCAATAGGGTTTTCACTTTGTTATATATGGAGTATGGGAAATATCATCCTTCCCATTGGACAGGAACGGGTAATTATGTTTCATTCCCTGTCACGGACCTCATGCAGAAGCACTGCTGCCTCCATATGCACAAAAGGAGTCAAATAACATACCTTTCTTACTTACTGAAAGCCTGGAGTTATGATAGCAACGGGGTAAAGGTGACATCTCCATGAGAAAGTCAAATGAGGTAAGAGTGAGACAGAAAGTCCTTAGAAAATATATACCGGAGAAAGAAATAACAGAGTGTACAAAACTCAACCCTAGGTATAAGTGTTGTTAAAGCTGCTCTTCTCTGTTATGCCTTACTTGCTAAATACGCTCAAAAAAAGTAAGCCTAAAAATGTATGTTGTTTTCCACTGATATAAAATGAAGCTAAACGCAAGCTATATCTTACATTTTCAGGTGCAGTAATTAAGATACAGGAACGCAGAAATTAGCATTAAGATGTGGCAGCTTTCATCCCCTACAGCGTTTTCGAGTTTCAGAGGAATTAAGAGCCATATTGTTGGCATCATTTGACACATAAATATACTTGATTTCCCCCACAAATTATCATGCTATAATTGTTTTGGCCTTTTTCAAACATGAGCGACTCAAAATTGTTTACAATAGCAGAAAATTGGCAGAGCATAATTTCAGAAGGTAAATGTTTATGTATGGAATCGACAAATTCATAACGAATTAGTTAGAATAAATTGAACAGTTGATGAGTATGCAAAGTCAATGAAATATGAGTGTTGTGCTCATGCCATAACCAGGGTGCTTGCACAAGTCTTGAAAGTCTTAAAAAGTATGGGATTTTGAAACACTGTTTTCCAGACCTTGAAAAGTCCTTGATTTTATGTGGAAGTCTTAATAAAGTATGGAAAAAAGTTTCTCTCATAGTCAAATTGTAGAGTATAAGGCACATAATGTAAGATAATACAATACATAATACATGAGGAAAGCATCTAAATAACTATTAATAATAATAATAATAATAATAATGGATTAGATTTCTATAGCGCTTTTCAAGGCACCCAAAGCGCTTCACATTCTGGATATGATTTCATTAACCGGTTGGTACTGGAATGAATCTAGTGAAACTTGTTTGTGTGATATCCATGCACTTTTGTGATTTTCATATGTTTTGAAAATGTTTCTGTCAGTAAAACATAATTTACTGTGAATTATGCATTAAGTCATTCATACATTTATTACAATGAACTTTTCTACTACACACAATAGGTACAATTTCAACCAAAAAAGTAAGCACGCAAGTATAAAGTACATAAAGTCAAGGTCTTGGGGGAAAAAAACTGCAGTTTTGAAAAAATATGGAATTTTTATTTGGGTAAAGCGCAAGCGCCCTGTATAACCATAAGCATAAGGGCGGCCATGGCACAGAAGGTAGAGCAGGTTGTCTAATAACTGAGGGATTGGCGGGTCCAATCCCTGGTCATGTGCTGTTGTGTCCTTGGGCAAGACACCTCACCCACCTTTCCTCCGGTGTCACTCACACTGGTGTATGAATGCGTATGAATGTTCAGTGGTGGTTGGAGGGGCCATCAGCCTGCCCCAGGGCTGCTGTAGTACAAACGTAGTTTACCATCACCAGAGTGTGAATGTGAGAGTGAATGAATAATGGATCAATAATGTAAAGTGCTTTGGGTGGCTTGAAAATCGCTATAGAAATCGAATTCATATTATTATAACATTATTACAAGAAGAAATGATTGATTTCTCCAACTCTGTTACATCTTCATTCACCTGTAGCTCCATGTGGGGGTCACCTCACAGCTCCTACCGGGGTTCTGCTGTCTCCTGGTTGGCCTTCCTTCTACAAAGACTCTCTGAGCTGCCAGTGGGTGATTGAAGCGCAGTCCGACCATGCTGTTAAGATACACTTCGACAGGTGAGTTATTTGGTTGTTTAGGCACTCAGGTATGTTTTGTAAGATTAAATTTGTTCATCGTGTTGTTCAGGATCAGATAAGAGACATGAAGCGCATCGCCCACTATTAGGTTAATGAATTAGTCTGTCATTTACGTTGCCAGTCTCTTAGCTGGCATATTGTTCTGAAAGTTACTCTGTGATAAATGTATGTGGTTGCTGCAGTTAATGATTAATGTTGCCTTTTTATACTTCTTTTCTGGAAACAAGCCACGAACAGATGCAGCGTAGCTTGAAATTGCTACAGCTGAAATTTATCTTTTTCGGGAGTGATGAAAAGGCCAAGTTATCGTCCCCTTTGAGGCATGTCATTTGTGTAGGAATCAGCATTTGCGTTGCATGGAAATAATCTTGTGCAGAAGCTGTTTGGTTTGCCAGTTTGACAACTAAATTTCCTACCATGAATTCATGCAAGACTGTTTGTTTTCCAACAAGTCAGGTAGGTATTGTATGACTAATTCATTTAGTAATTCATGAATTTTGTGAACAGAAAAGGTGTATTGTCCCAAGTATCAGGTTTGGCTATCAGGACAATGAAACCACTGGGGATTATTGCACAGTCATTCAACAAGTCATTTACTCAGACTGGAAGGCAGGTAGAGAGGAAAGTGAGTAATAATTGAGTTATTTGTTCGGCTATTAGTTCCACAAGAAAGTCATGTGGTTATTTAAGTGTTGAGTCATTTGTAAATAAGCAGGCAGAAGGTGACAGCCAATCCCATGTTATTTATTTAGCAGTACACAGTATTCCTAGACAGGTTATTATTCTATTGGTACTCTGTGTCTCGGTGTTCAGTCGGCGACTAAAGAGACAAAAATGAACACTGCCTCCAAGTTTTCTTTCATGACAAACTCTGCGCTGTTTGCTGTTGGTTACATTCCATAAGCCTTTGTTTGTATTAGTCTGCACACAGTCTATGAATGCCACTCATAGAAATGTCATCTTTGCGTATGCTGTAATTGTGCGTCTCTCTTTTGTGTGTCTTCATGAAGGTTTCAGACTGAGGTCAATTATGACACATTGGAAATCAGGGATGGTCCCTCAGCCTCTTCTCCCCTGATTGGTGAATACCATGGCACCCAAGCGCCTCATTTCCTGATTTCCACTACCAACTTCCTGTTCCTGCTGTTCACCACTGACAACAGTCGCTCTGCAGCAGGTTTCAGCATTAGATATGAAAGTAAGGGCAATTGACTGACTGATTGATTGATTTGCTTGAAATTACATTTTTGTAAAAAAAAAAAATAAAATAAAATAATAATAATAATAATAATATGTTGCTTTATGTTCCCTTACAAACAGTGACACACATACATGTTTCTATGATGTGATTCTCAGGTGTGAAAATGGAGTCAGATTCATGTCTTGATCCTGGCATCCCAGTCAATGGTCGTCGCCATGGAAGCAGCTTCTCAATTGGTTCCCGTGTCTCATTCACATGTGACCCTGGATACACACTCAGTGATCTGGAGCCGATTGTTTGTGAGCAGAATCATCAGTGGAGTCACGCTCTTCCTAGTTGTGACGGTAACAATCTGTCCTTCTGTCTCTCTTTTTACCCTATTGACATGGAGTTTATGTTGTGTTTTTTTGTTCCCTGATGAACATGACACTTGTCACAGTGAGAGGTGTGTGACTCGGTGTTCTAAATGCAACATAGTTTTCCAAGTTTTACTAAACAGATAAAGTCCGGAAAATATAAAATGCTTAAGGGTAGACAAAGCAGGTCAGTGTGGCGGCGGTTACCTTACCTTCAGGGACAAAACCTCTTTTTTTTTTTTTTGTATTGAAGCTGCTAAAAAAAGAAAACCGCCCAAATATGTAACAGGTAAATAAGCCTGTTAGCTGCTATATTAAAGGCTATATTTAGACAAGTCATCTTGAACTGATTTTAATGGCTATAATTAACATTATAATAAGCTTTACAGATGATGTTTTTGATTTCTAGCACTAATTGTCAAAGCTTGTCAAAGGAAGTTAGGTCTTGCTTCTACCTACTGTGCTGTCTATGTACTGTATGTGCATGATGTTGATTAAATAAATACAGTGTTATGAAATGAGATGACAAACAAACCTATTAGAAACGTTACATAATCAGTGATTATAAAAACATGTATTTAGTGACTTATTTTCAGGACTACAAATTCTATTAATTTGCATCTTAAGCTTAAACCCAGAGCAGTTTAGCTTTGAGGCAGTATTTCCAACCTCTTCCCGTCTTCCTTTTGTTTTTTTAGCTGCAGCAGAAATTTGGGCATAATCAAAATGTGCAAATTGATTTTAGCTTTAAAAATGAATAACAAATTTAAATAGTAGTAGAAGGATGATAAGAAATGCTATTCCTAGTCATCTGCTGTTTTATATGTCATTAGACAGTACTGGCAGCCATAGTGATAATTGTACTCTAGAGCAAACACAGAGTAGAGAATAGAGTACGGTGGGCGCTCATGCTCAGTGATATTCCTGTGGTCAGCGGGCGCCACGGAAACAGACGCTCAGTAGCTTCTCCCAGGCTTTTTCGTTCAGCGCTTGGACATGGCCGACGCTACCATGGGAGATGAATACACAGCATTTGATTCAATGTGCCGATTGAAAAGAATCCAATTTGAAAGGCAAAGTCAGGATGTTTCAACTTGGGATTGAGTTCATACAGAGGCAATCTTTGTCATAGCACCAACCATATAACATAAGCAGTTTTAAAGGGCCGCTGTGACATTTTCAATTTTCAGCCAAGCATGCCATCTCACCAGACAGCTGTCACATTACAAGACACACTATTTTAGATTGCCACTTTCCTATTATAGCTTCCAGTAAAATGTTTTGTTGTGGTCCGTTTTCAAGACGAGATAGAGAATTACAATTAAATGTCAAATCTATAAGTGTTAGGAAGTTTGGTCTGATCAGTTATTTATCATTTTTACTTGATGGGGTTCTTACTCTTTCCTACTTTTGCAACAATTTCCTATCTGTATCTCACTTTGAAATCAAGAGAGGAAGAAATTCACCTTTAAAAGCTCCCCCAGCTCTGCTTAAAGCAACTCATACAGACCCTGCGCAGATTAATGACAGCGGTCTTATTTACAATGTAGCCTCAGAGGCGCAGTTAACATTTCAGGAAGAAAAGTCAGACTTCTTCCCTCTGTCATACATCCTGCATTATGAAGCCACCAAATCCAGTATTTTGACAATAATGTGTCTAAAAGAAACAAACAAAAGAGACATGCAGTCCTCCCGCAGGCATGCGGAGACCATTTCCTCTCAGTAATGCCACGCTGTCGGTTGCACCCAAACTGCTCATCTTATTCCTGCAGGTCAGCTAAATCTCCAAACCGATAATACAGGACACTGACTGTTCTTTTCTGTGTTGGAGAGAGTATTGAAAGAACACAGTGGCATTTTAAGGCTTCCAACTGGGCCAAGTCAGCAACTTGTTAGCAACTGACCGAAATCACAACGTCCCTTTCAGTAAAAAAAAATAAAAAAATAAAAAAAATAAACATTAAAAAAATCCTCATTACCCACTAAAAGCAGCATAATTGAAAACAGAGGAGCACAAAGCGGTGAGGATACTGTATTTCTCTATTTACCTTTCTACTTTTTAAGAAACCAAGGTATCTGTGCTGTATCTCTCTTTGTGTCCGTGTTAACATCTCATGCTTCGGCTCTTATCACTGACAGCCGCCAGACGTGGATTTTCCTGTGATTTTTTTTTTGTTTTGTTCGATGCATGAATAGCCTTTCTTTATTTCTCATTCTTTTGTTTTTCTCACATTGTTATACAGCTCGCACTTTCTCACACACCTACATTAACGGTCTGTCTCTATTTTTTTTTCACACAGATCATTCACACAAAGATGAGCTCTCACGCACTGTAGATATATCCAATACACACCCAGACGTGAACACGTGGCTTCTTCGACGAGGGTTATTTAGTCAGACAGTGTCCTACTTTTAGCTAAATCCTGATGGGAGAGTGACATACTGGTTACTGCACTGGATACTACAACACACACACACACACACACACACAGAGCGGTCAGTTAGAGGAAAGCGGATCCAATCAGAGCTACGCACTTCCAGCTGTGTTGAATATGATATGAAATGAGATGGAAGGAAAGGGATTGATAGACAGGGAAATAGAAATCTGAGACAGAGATAGGACAGATCCAAGACCCACTTTATTGTCACTTAATGTGAGAAATTCAGCCTGGGCTTTCACACATGTGTTGCATCAATAAAAACCATTAAGAAACATCGCACATACATAAAAGCCGGTGTAATACATCTGCAGGGAATGAGGAAAAGCATATCTAAAACATAATAACCAAAACACACAGTAAAAAAAAACGAAAAAAAAAACCTGTCACACAGAAAACTCTCATTGTTTTAAAATCCATGCATGTCCACATAGAAATGCACCTCTGTTTGGTTTTATATCGGTTCTATCTGTAAGTCATAATTATTTGGCCGTAATTATATGTTTTGCTGAAACAGGGAGACAAGATTTGACAGAGTGATAGAAAATGGCGTTAAAGATGACGTTACATTCCAAACCTTGTTCCTGGCAGTTGTAGCCAGTGCTCGGTGTGTGTGCCGCATGAGATGGGTTAATTAAGTAAAAAAAAAAAAAAAAAAGCTGAAATGCACACTACATTTAACACAAACAAAACACTAAAGAGACAGCAGCATGACAGCCAAAGAGCATCTCCCTGCAGACACATTAGATTCCCAAAAAAAAGAAGTGAAACCTCAACAATGTCTTCGTGGTAAATCACAAATACTGAGGAGTTAAAAAGGAGTGTGGTCGTCCAAAATGTATATAAACCTCAACAATTAGATGGGAGGGATGTTGACGGTGAAGAAAACCTGACATCGCAGAGCACTTGACAAACACCTTGAAGCACTTTAATGGAATTAGATTTAACTGAATTGAGCTGAATAGAAGTGAAAGCGATAGAGCCGCAGCGACAAAGAAACTAAGAGTCAATATATTTTCTTAGCTGAAGAGGCTTTAATGCCTTGCAAGCCCCTCTTTTACTCTCCATTACGTTACTATAGTATTTTCCATTCTCCTCCGGCCCGATTGACTTTGTCCAGTTCCATATCAGTGGTTTGACTGTGTGTGTGTGTGTGTGTGTGTGTGTGTGTGTGTGTGTGTGTGTGTCTGTGTGTGTGTGTGGAGGCTACGTGTCTGATAACAGTCACTAAAGTCATCCTTCAACAAACGGGTCTCTTGTCCCCTGTCACATTTTCTGTTGCTTTGTTTCTCTTTGTCTCTGTTTTAAGTGCATCTCTGTCCGCCGCTCCCTCTGTTTATTATGTCTTTTTGGATGCCTTTAGGAGCTGTAGTTTATTCTGCAGTTGTTTTATAGTCAGCCCCTCTCAAATGTGGTGACATATTTATCTGTATTAGACGCTGTATTTACTATGGATCCAAATATTGTAAAAAAAAAAAAAAAAAAAAAAGATATTACATGTTTAATGTAATTCTGTCCTCTAGTGCAGATTTAATTATATCAATTATATTTGAGATGTAAAAAGATTATTATACATAGTATCATAAAAACAACTCAGACATATGTACTCTGTTTACTACTCTACTTCCTAGTCTAAAGAGCCAAATGTGGTTTCCAAGAGAACACAGTCAGTCTTCCATTACGTGTTTGTCTTTTCTTTTAGGTGTTTAGGAGTTGGCTTGAAGTTTTTATATAATGGTTAAACATTTCTTTTTCTCCCCCTTTTTCCATCTTCTCTGTAGCTCTTTGTGGAGGATATGTTTATGGTAAAACAGGGACTATTCTGTCCCCTGGGTTTCCTGACTTTTACCCCAATTCTCTGAACTGCACCTGGACTATAGAAGTGTCTCATGGGAAAGGTAAGAACACATAAACAAGAGGAGTAAAACTAATGATTATTTTTATAAGCAGGTACATTTATCTGTTTACTTTAGTATTTTAGATTGCTTAGTAAACATACTTTCTCTGTACACTCGTGACCAAAAGTTTTGAGAATGACACAAATGGATTGTTTACTTAAATGTAACTTATTTGTCACTAAATTGATCTGAAACCTATATAATGCTCCTAATTGTTCTTAAGTGTACCCCAGAAACA